>JAGDQP010005891.1:0-25869 GCA_022664845.1 Lepisma saccharinum | reverse complement strand
ATTATTATTATTATTATTATTATTATTATTATTATTATTACTATAAGTTTGACTTTCAAATTTGCAGGGCGAAATTACTGCATAAGCTGTTACTGTTTCTTTCATTTTCCAGGATTTTTTTGTTATTTCGGATATCAGTGGGCATTGAATAGTCTATAAGTCGCAGAATAAGTAAATTTTGGCGTGCACTTTGGTGTTACCACAACTTACAGCTAGAAGCCGTTTATTTCAAAACATCAGCTATGAACTTAGCAATATTTGGCTCATGTATTTATCTGGCAAAATAGTGTAAGGGTAACGAGCTTCTCAGTACTAATCGGTTAATCGGCCAATATCGGTTCAAACCCTCTTCAAGCCAAGATCTTTTCTATAAAGTGATTTTGAAGAAATCGAAGAGTATCTTCTCATACTAAACGGAAGATCCTTAAGCATTTGGAAGTAAACATCAGTGTCACTATAGAGAAGAAGACGATTTGCCAATGTTGGTTGGGATAAGCAAAATAAAGCATATGGGAGTTAACAGTACAGGTAAGAACACGTCATTAATCTGAAGTATCCACTTTCCATGTTATTATTCTTAGAAAGAAACACTATACCATTTGTTAAGCATATTTTGTGTAGAGTAACCTGTAGAGTATTGTTATCGTGCTAGTCTCCTAAACTGGAAACATCGATTCGATTCCCAACCAGGTAGTGTCTTTTTCCGCATAAAATAATGGCTGCGAACAGAGATTCATCTCCGGTCAGAGAACGTACCAGGCAAAAATGGCGAGAATCAGAGTAGACAGTCTGTGTGTTCTTTAACATAAGGATAAGTAGTTTTCATATTTTATATTTTTCATTGGTCTTTCTCTCTCCCTCTTTTTCTTGGCGTTTTATTATCACGTGTTCGATTCTTTTTCTTGTTCTCCCTCTCTATTCATCTTTATCTTTTTCTTACTTATTACTTCTCTCTCTTGCACACACACTCTCTCTCTTTATGTGCGTGTTTGTGTTCAAGAGCTGAAACCGGGTGACTTTTGATGGCCTGGTGATCGGGCCTGACCCAAACATAAGTGACGGTGTCCAAACCTTGACTCGAATGGCCTGGTAACCCGATTGACCCGGTATGGAAAATCTAATTTTCTGGTAATTTTGGCGTCGTATTTTTCGTGCTATGGAAGCAACGTCTCCGTTCCTGGTCACCCCTGAAAGATTCACTGTTGAAACGCAAAGAAATAATTAAAATAACTTCTTTGTCCTTCGGATTATCTGGTCTCAATAGAATCACTGGGTCAGAACGGGTTCGAATCCTAGAACCGGTGGCAGTCCATAACCTGACCTGCAACACTGACCCGATAACCCGTTTCAACACTGGCGTGTTCATTCTATCTATGCCAATTGTCATAAACACTAGTTCATTGGTGTTGTAATTATTAGAACGTCATATTCGAAATAGGTTGGTGCAACAGTAAATTCTCAAGATTGTGCCTTAATTCCTGCTTGATTTTGATCTACAGATCAAATTGTTTATGTAACCGGAAGTCCTGAGCCACAAATGCCTAAAGGCAATACATAAATGGAACTTCAAATGAAACCGTGGTTAAGTCGCTGACAGTTGCGAGTTAAATGGCTGATTTAACAACCCATTTGTTATGGTCTTTGCAGCTAAGTGGTTAGCATGTCAGACTCTCATTCTCAAGGTTCTGGATTCGATTCGACGCCTACATTTCAATTATTTTCTTTAAGGAATTAAGCTCTGTAAATGAAGTTCGCGATTGCTCCTGAAAGAGAGAGAAAAACACAAGTCAGAGATAGAGGCAAGCAGAGGGGAGAGACGCAGACTGTATATTCATAATCGTTAAAATTATTTCCTTGTCTTCCGCCATTTTCCCGTCTTTCCTTCTCTTCTCTTCTTTTTTTTCCGTTTCCCCGTCTTCTGCTATGCTTTCTCTCTCTTTCTCTCTCTCCGTCTGTGTGTGTTTGAACAAAACATGTTTTGTTATATTGAATAATGACGATTCCTGCACGATGTCCATATTATTATTTTCCTTTTTTGCATTAATTCCTATCAATTAGAACTTAGCGTAAATGGAATTTCTGCATATCTATCTCGTGGTTCTTTAATGATACTGAACGCCTCACTGTTTCTTCCTCCAAATAGAGGAATATTCTGGCATGCTATATTTTTACTGGCATCTAACTATTAGGCGTATAGTGGTTGTCTAACTATTAGGCGTAAAGTGAAAGAATTCTCCTGGAGGAATGAACTGATATATCTTATAACTCCAAGCTCCAATAATTATTTATTGTAAGTGACTGTACAATAAGTAGGCTGTACGACCTCGCTAGCATGAAGGTATATTGAAAATGTCACATGTAGATTGGAAATTTGTGTCATAGATAAACTTAACTAATTCTCTTGTATACGGTTACTATTATACACGAAATAAAATAGCTACTGTAGCGACGTTATAAATGAGTGAATCTGAGAACAACTACTTTTAATTATGGAAAATTATTTTTTTAAATTAAATCAACGCCCAGCCACCTGAATACAACAAAACAACAAGGATACTCTCTGGGACGCTTGACACACAGCATATTGTATGGAGTAGCCGTTGTATAGTATAGGGAGTCAAACATAAGACTCTTCCGAGGTACAATCTGCTGAAGGTACAACAGTATCCTATTTACCAAGTGTATGCATAATTTTTTGCGGTAAAGAAAACACGTAATGTCCAAGGGAAATTAATTTTGTTTCATTCAAAATATTGGCCATCGGCTTCTACACATTTCGCCCATCTTTCAGGTAATTGATGCATACCATGCCAGAAAAACTGCTTATCTTTTGCGGCAAACCATTCGTCGAGCCATTTTCCAACGTCTTCGAAATTGCTGAAGTGCTGCTCTGCAAGCGCGTGCCCCATTGATGCGAAGAGGTGATAGTCAGATGGCGCCAGGTCTGGGGAGTACGGCGGGTGCGGAAGGATGTCCCATCCAAGCGATTTCAAGGTGTCTTTCACTGGTTTTGCTGTATGAGACGGCGCATTGTCGTGTAACACAATCACTTTGCCATGTCTTCGGGCCCATTCCGGTCGTCTTTCAATCAATGCGTGATTTAAATTAATCATTCGTTGGCAATAGCGTTGTGCATTAACGGTTTCGCCGGGCTTCAAGAGTTCATAATACACAATACCGCTCTGGTCCCACCAGATACAAAGCATGGTCTTCTTGCCGAAGCGATTTGGCCTTGGTGTTGAAGGACCGGCTTCGCCAGGTGAAAGCCACGATTTTTTTCCGCTTCGGGTTTTCAAAATAAATCCATTTTTCGTCACCCGTCACTATTCGATATAAAAAGGATTTTCTTTCGTGGCGTTGAAGCAGCATTCACAAGTGACGTTCATTCAAATCGTGTGGGACCCATTTACCCAGTTTATTGATCTTCCCCATTGCTCGTAAACGTCTGCGTATTGTTTCTTGTGACACATTTAATGCTTTTGCCAATTGCTGTTGAGTTTGAGTAGGGTCATCCTCCAATAACACCTGCAATTGCTCGTTTTCGCACTTTTGTGGTCTGCCAAAGCGCGCACTGTCTTTCACATTGAAATCACCACTTTTAAATTGTCGAAACCATGTCTCACATGTTCTAATCGATGGAGCGTGTTCACCATATGTTTACCAGCACACGATGACTTTTAACAGGCTTTTTCTTTTGATTAAATAAGAAAAACAATGCATGCCGCAAATGTTCTTTTTCAGGCACAAACTTCGACATGATCACTGAACGATAAAACAAAGATGCTAGTGTTTGGCGGACTGAACTTGTGTGTGTTTGTAGTTTAATGTCAGACGAACAAAATGACGTATGTGTCAAATGAATACGCTGCGTACTTTTTGCTGGTGCCATCTCTTAGGTAAACCGGAAACTACTTATGCATACACTTGTCAATAGTCGCGTGTCCAACAGCGAACTGGAATTGCTTATCCTAAACTAACCATCACACACATTACATAATTATAATAGTGTGCTTTGATTATTACTACATACGTTCTAGTAAGCTTCAATTGATTTCTCAATTTATTGTCAGTTTGTGAAATTAATTTTAAGGCCTTTAGGCAACTGTGACTCAGCCCGGGTGGATGATGATGGGATGATTAGTGTAATGAAGAAAGTGGGGGTAACGAGATAACTCCGAGAATATATTAGTACTTCTTAAAATAATATCGTGTTTTTAAAGAAGGTCATTCAAGATACACATGTTGGGCCTGGTGATTACAGGCAATATTATACTATTATTGAATGGACGAAGATAACTATTACCCTGTCTCCGTGGTCTACTAATTATGACCGGAAGTAGAGAGGTATCCAGCTTCGAGTCGTGAAGGCTCCGACTATCCTTACATTTTGCAAGGTTTCCGTCAGTTTCACCAAGCAAATGCCAGAATGGTATCTAGATTGTTGGCATTTTCCCTTCTTTTCCCAATTTTTGTCCTGAACAGTGCTTGCCAAGGTACTGCATCACTCGGGCTCTCGAATAGTGTTGAGGCCAAAACCCAAAGCTGCCATTTCACTCTACGGCAGTGGTTCTCAACCGTCGCTACCGATCTTCGGCAAATGAAACAGTTAATTATTTCACACTTATTTTGTAGATTTCGTCAGTTCGAAATTGAGATTACAGTTTATATTTCTTTTCCAACATAACTAGAATCTAAAGGTACGTCATCTTTTGAACGTCAATTAAACCTCTAACCTACGAGCATGTTAGCGGCCCTTAAAAAAAATTCCTTGTAATTTGCCGGTCCATGAGTATCAAAAAGTTGAAAAACGCTGGTCTACAGCATGGAACTTACAAAAGAGAGTCCCCTGAAAAGGACGTGGAAAATGTTATTTATTTTTTATGACTTACGAAAGTACTCATATGAGTCAAGGCATTATTCTCAATGTTGACCAGAAAAAACCTTTCGGTTTATAATAGACTATAAACAATTTTGTCTAAATAATATACATCAGTTGATGTTTTATGCCACAAAAGTGAAAAATGACGTAAGTCGTGCGATGTCATTGAGTTCGATTGTACAAAAACAAAATTGTCGTCTTGTAAAGTCTTGTAAAAAAATAAGAATAGTCTCTTTCTTTCTATCTATCTTTCTGTCTTTCTTTTATTTTCCACTTGCCAAATAGAAACCGTTGTTGCAAAATGTCATGCCCGCCCAATATTGTTTTTGTGGTAAGTGTTCAATATACTTCAATTTCTTTCCAATATACACCTAAAGGTCTGGTTCACAGAGTCACTACATAGCCTTTGGCTGTGGTGGGGTATGATTTACTGACCCACTATCGCTTAAACCGATTGATTGCTTTCGTGCAACCTTCGTGTTCTTGAGGCCCAAAGTTTTATAAAAGTCAAGACGATTCGTTCTTCTTTCAGTTACTTTCAACACAATTAAAACAGAAAAAAAATATGCTACACCTAGTATACCAACAAAAGAGAAGAAAACAACCAAATCGGATTTATGCCATACGAAATAAATTAATTAGCTTATGGACAAACAAAATGAAAGGATTTGTGGCATGAACCAAAGGATATATAAGTATCATAAATATAATTAAATTCAAATCGAATCAAAATCTTTTCTCAAAACTATTTTTTTGCTTCCTTTGCTTTCAGTCATTGAAATTAGATTGCAAAATGGCAAACTAAACTGAGGTGTGATATTGTTTTCTGTAGTGTTTGCCAACCTTTCAAGCTCACAATATTACGCCAACCTTTCAAGCTCACAATATTACGCCAACCTATCAAGCTTTTGATATTCCTAATATATTTCGCAATCTAAAATACCGGTGTCACATTCGCATCTCTATAAACATCCAGGATCTGGGTGTCTAACCGTAATTCCCAAGCGACATGATACTCACTTAAATGGCCTGCCGTTCCGTTTACCATCCCACAATCGATCGAATGACGACGATATACCTTCAATAGTGGACAACCGAATATGCAAGTAAATGGAACGGAGCGAATCTTAATTTGGTAAGGATTAAGTCAAAATTAATTTATGGGCAGTAACTGCAACATGGCTTACGCGCGGATCTTCGTTTGGGATACAACATATATCTCCGACACTGTATGTGTGCATTTAAATGCAAAGTGACCATTGTCGGATATGATGTTAAAGATACTTTTGCAGTTTTCTACATAAGGAACTTTCGTTACTGCCCAAACCGTTCATGAATTGGATGGTCATGTGCCAAAACGTACTAACTACACTTTGAGTTTTCTACAATACTAAATTCATTTAGAGTCACACTTGTAAGAAAAGAACAATGTTCGGACTGTTTTTTTTACAATATTTGAAGCTTTTGGACTAATTAATAAAGGCTAATAAAAGCTACTGACTTACGGAATTCGCAATGATAGAAACACTGATTCTTAATAAAAATATGACACAGCCCAACTTTATTTAAAAATTGACTTAGTCCGTTTCGGCGTGTCCAATTTACATATTACTCATATACAATATTGTAAAACTTAAATATAATGGATCAAATTTAAATATTTTTCTTCATTCTTGACTAGTAAAGACCAGGACGATTGTGTTGGTTGAGTAAGAGAACAATAGGTAGCACTCGGAATACAGCTTTATTTGGTTTTCAAAATATCTTTCCTGTTGTCACAGATGGTAATTCTTTGATCACAGAAGGAAAACGGATCCGGTTGAAAAATCGCCCAGTTATAAAGTGGTTGAAAAGCGCTCACTTCTAAAATTCCTTGTTGAAAATCATCCACCGCGCCCGTTTTGAATGAACGTGATTTGAATCGCAGTGAGAACTCACTGTTGTAATTTGTCTGTTTCTTATTATTGAACATTGTCATTAGGAAATATGAACTTCGTTTAATCATGACTTCGAAATCGTAGAAGAAATTCCCTTGTACTCAAGGTCCAAAAGAAATATGAATTATTTCAGAATGCAGACCAAAAGCGGTGTACACGATCCACATGCAATAGAAGACATTGTTTTACACGAAGAGGAAGTGAGAATGAAATATTGGTCAATATTTCTTTTAGCAGATGGTGGAGACGAGGACAAGTTTTTAGTGTTTCCAGGCTTTAAGGGTACGAATATGATGCAAAATTACGACACGTTCTTCATGGATGGTACGCATAAGTGCTGTGGCAAGCAATTCCAACAGCTGTTCACAATCCATGTTGTCCTGGGAAGCTGCGCAGAAGAAACTTACATCGTCCCGGTGACTTTTGCTTTTCTGCTGAATAAGAGGAAGAACATATTCGATAGACTATATAAGAAATTGAGGGAGTGCTTACCTAACTGGACACCTACGAGAATAATTGTCGATTTTGAAACAGCCTCTATATCTTTGTTATTATCGCAATTATTCATGTGCTCGGTAAGAGGATGTAATTTTTACTTGTACCAGTGTTTGTGGCAAAGGTGCAATAGTCTTGGTTTAGTCCCAGAATACACAAATGATGAGGCTATAAATTTCACATTCAAATGTGTTCAGCGCTGGTAATAGTATCATAGCTGTGACGGACACTGACGATGGATAGCTCTATATACAGAGTACTTCACCGCAACTTTATAAGCTCACACAGTTTTATGACTATTTGTGGATGAATTGATGGAGAATCTGAATCTTCCACTTAATATTTTGTCTGAAACATAGAACGAATAACGCTATGGAGGACTGGAACAACAAACTGAAAAGCAGGTTGACTTTTCATACAGGCGGTCGCCTCGTTCTTTGCTTGCGATTTGGCTGAATAGACAATTGAAACACGTGTTTAAGTACGTGTTCTATATATAGTACGGACTTTTGTATTGGCTATTCATGGAAATCGTAAGCAAAGCACGCGGCGAGCGCCCGCAAGAAAAGCCGGCCAAAGTGTCTTCACATTTGTTATATTCCTCTCCAAAACATTAAAGCCTTAGGTCGCCATATGTTTTCTTCAAAACCACCGACACGTGGAAGGAATCGCTGTGGTTTTGACCCAAAAGTTACCACTTCTTTCTGTGCTATTCTTCCCTCCCTTTCCCTTTTTCTTCTTTCCTTTTTCTCTTTGGAGTCGCTCAAGTACGGCTTTTTTTTTATAAGCATTGAAACGGGAAAAGCCGAGAAGGGGTTCATTACGTTCATTAGCTAACGATTCCTTTAATTCTTAACGAAGATTGGTGAAACCCATCATTTGCGTTGTATGATCATGTGTTTATTAACATTTTAAGACATCTAACGTGTGATTTCTGCAGTGTGTAAATATGAAAACGACTACGGATATGCATTCAAAGAATTAAAACTATTCACTTCATTGTACAGCATGTGACTATCTTCTTCATAAGAAATATAGAAAAGCATGATATCGAACCGCATATTTCTTCTGAAAAGCACGAAGAGAATAGTGCTATTATTAAAAAAGAATAATAGCTCTCAAGAGAAACTTAGCGCTTTTTTTTATTTTAAACAAAAGAACTGACTTGTGAATAATCAAAACTTACATACATCATTCATTTCGCAATGTAAACTGCACATAAAAATAGACAAGAAATAGTACATGTGTGCCCCCGTATCCGCGGACCACTGTCTCATATTAACCTTGCACAGTACTGTAATCATAAATTGTTCATTTACGTTAGCTAAAACCGAGCCGCAGTAGCTCAGTGGCAGCCGATCAGGGTGGCCGAGCGGTTTAGCGCTCTTGTCTTTCGTCTACAAATTCGTGGGTTCGAATCCCGTCTCAGGCATGGATGTTGATTTTAACTTAGATTGAAGAGAGAACAAGTTTCACAAAGTTTAAAAAGATATAACAACTTGAACACGTAAAGCCCGCTTAGGGAGAACCAAGTAGTAGAGCGTTGGCGTAGCATTCGGGAGGTCGTGGGTTCAATTCCAGCGGCCGTCCATCGTGCCTTGAGGGTTTTCCAGTTTCTTCCTCAGTAACACCAGGCAAATGCCGGGATAGTATCTTCAACTTAGGCCCTGGCCGACACCTTCCCTCATCCTTTCCCCTCCCCAATCCTGGACTAAGTCCATCAGGTCATAAATAAAATTTATCATCACGTTAGTTAAAAACCTGTTTATTGCTTTTGCTTACAAGGGGTAGTTGGTCTAAAATGACTAAAAATATGCTTACATAATACTTAAACAGTCCCTGTCTGCTCTTTCATTAGAAAATTACTAAATTCACATGCTGAACAAACTGTAAGCAATATTAAACATAATTTTTAATATGATTAGCTATTTGATCATTGTCACGTCCAAGTGGCCGGACGCTAATTTTCACACTTATTTCGCTATATAAAGTAAGGGAGAAAATAAACAATCATACCTGCAACACGCTTATCACTAATCCTCATGATTCGAATCATCCGTTTATTCACTGTCAACATCTACTGAAATCGTTGTTTCGGTGTCGAACACAGGTTGCAATTGGCGATAACTGTCTTCAGTACCCTCGGTACGAGAAATATCATTTTTTTTTCATTGTTCAGGACTCACAGAAACAAACGCTTTACTAATTATCTCGTTAAGTTGTACTGGCGTTTTCGATTTAAGATTTTGTGATGCTACCTTTCTTTTCACTTGGGATCACACCATCTCTATTATGTTCAGGACACCGTGTTAGGGAGGTGGGAGGTATCTTAATAAAACGTGACCATATCGCGCGATCATTTCGTCTACAGCATATCTTTCCTTTCGCTCTTGGGGTTCCAACTGCTCGTTGATTAGTTCTAGGAGGACTTGGACTATTGGTGTAGGGATTTGCATTTTTTAGCTAAGACTTGGCTGCTCTCTTATTAAGAACGCGGCTGTGATATGGAGCATTATCACAGACAATAACGCTAGGCTCATGGACGTGTTTCAACACATAATTCTCGAACCAGTTTTCGAAAATACGCGCATTCATAGAGCCATGGTAATCAGCGGGGGTATCTGTCAATTTATTGTGCGTTACAAAAAGGGCACCGTCATTGAATCCCGAGCGTCCACCACAATGCGCAATAACAATTCGTTCACCCTTCCTATTAGGAGTCGAAACAACGCAATTTTCAGAGTCATCTGTCCAATTCGTCATTTGGCAAGTGTTGCTATCATACCATGTTTCGTCCAAATACAAATCCTGATAGCCTTGCATACGAAGATTGCGAATCCTTTCCAAATAACGATAACGCCAAATAACGATAACGCCAAGTAACGACCTCATCTGATTCCACCCAGTCTGACTTTCTCGTAGTCGTTGGGTACGAAAACCCCATACTTGATAACAAGAGCCTCACTGTACTGTTCGAATACGGAAACTGATAGTATCAGTAGTTTTATCTTTCATTGTCTTCGTTAACAATCTACTGAGGGTGAAACTCTAGACTAACAACTCATATACTGTTCGCCGCAGTAAATCACGATCAAAATGTTCATTTTATAGCACACCACTTTCCTTCTATTTACTTTTCGTTTCGTAGGAGTTTTGTAACTGGTAGGGTCAACAATTTGCGAAATTTTCTTGACTCCCTGTTGCTTGTGAAGTTAACTCAATTATATTCTTACTCAATAAAGTACCGCCATTTTGCACAACACAACTTAAAAATTTGCAAACGTTTTTTAATATCATCACTGACTGTTTTCGCAATTTTGCCCCTTTGCCAATTGAAGAATTTAACTTCTTGGTTGGAGTCCTGTGGGAAGGAGTAGTCTTCTTTGAAGTAGAGGGTTGAAGATCTACGGTTTCTTCATTACCTTCATCCCGAGTCCACGGCCGGAAGAAATTCGACATATTTCACACTTCCAAAATACTGAAATTTTTTTGTAGCAATCGTTTCCTAATGAATCTGAAGTACAACTGAAAATCCTCTTCGATTGCGAATTTCAACCTTACTCCTTTTTTAAGAATGGCATAACAACACTCCTCAACCTCCCCTCTTTCCGCACACACACGGTAGGTGGATTTTCAAGTTGTCATGGTTAAATTGTCTGCTGCGAAGAGAACATTCTGGACTTGGGGAAAAGACAACATTATTGGCAATTTCGTTGGAGTTAAAAGTCATAAACTTGTACTTGTCACGATTTTAAAAGAAGGGACAGTGTAATAAAAAATCAACCAGAAGGGTCAAGGACAGTGAATGTAGGGTGTCTCAGAATCGCCGTTCGTATTGTTGGTTAAAATTATGGTCAAGATAAACAAACATGGGTGAAGCTGCTATCTGCAAGCATTTTAATACCTGAATAATATTTTGAGCACAATACTACTACTACTACTACTGCCCCGCCCCTTAACTTCAGAATTTTGTGGAGAATTAGTATAATATTAGCCTCAATATGTTATATATAAATGTATAATTCACAATCATATTCAATCCACTACTGGATGACCTCTCTCCTGGAGAAAGGAGTCGGTCGTCTACTGCTCCCACGCTAACCCAACGTGTTGGGAGAGGAGAGTCGAAGCTCTTAACTGTGATCGCCACTGTCTTTTACAGCAGCTCCCCAATTGCATTACGATGCTGGATAGGCACCGTTCCAGACCCTCTCGCTTTGGAAAAATTTCGCTTGGAATCGAACCTGGGATCCCACGATCAACAGTCAGCGACGGTATACCGAAAATAGTGATTTACACACTGTATTTTAGTACTGTGCTACATGTTGAAAGAAAAAAATATTTTAAAAATAAACTAAACAATTTTTCAAACACAGACTTACATTACAGTACACTTTTCTTTGTTTACAAAGAACTAAAAGAAACGTAGGGGACTACATACTGAACACGTTCAATTTCATTTTGCTTGTACATACCATACACATAAATTCGGCTGAAATATTGTCTATTCCTGGTGATTTGAAATATTTCAATTTCTTTACCGACATTTCGATCCCGATCTCGCTAGGTTCGAGAATCCACGGTTCTGCGGTATAGATTTCAAATTCCTCTGTTTGTTCCCCGTTGTGTACATTAAGAAGTTTGTCGAAATAACTTTTCCACACGTCGACAATTTTAGTCGGATCCGCCTGAGAATCTCCACGTTCATTTCTAATCATTCCTAACCTCGGCTGGTAACCTTTTCTTAACGAGTTTACCCCTTTGTATAAATATAAACCTCGTATGTTGTTTGTCTTTCCATTTTCCTCTATCTCCTGAATCTTCTGCGTCAGATATTCTCGCTTTTTGTTTCTGAACCCGAGTGTGGCATTTCGTTTCGCGTTACTGTAGTGGTTGGTACTTGGTTCGCTTTTATTACTTAGGTATCGTTGGCTTCCTTTCTTCGTTCCTCATCAAGCTTACGGCAGTCTTCATCAAACCAAGGTTTGTTTTTCTATTGTTTCTTCTCACCTACACGTTCCTTCCCTGCGCTCTTAATTGTTTCACGAATTGTCTCCATCTTACTTACATCAATTTCATTATTAATATCATCATTATTATTACACGAGCTTGTTAAGATTTCGAAACCATTAAGTTCGAGTTGGCAATCTGCTTTTATGCTCGGAATATTTAATAGTTTAAATTCTAATTTCAGTTGTTTTGATCCCTTGCTTTCTCTGTTCGTGATGCATGACTTTTGTGATCACTAATGGATGCTCGGTGTCACCTTCCGCTCCTCTGTACGACCTAATATCCATTATGTTGGTGTGTCTTCGTCTGTCAAATAATACGTGATTGATCTGGTTGAGAGTTTTGCCGTCCGGAGATACCCATGTGTATTCGTGTATGTCTTAGTGTTCAAAGTACGTGCTCTTTACCAGTAGGTTTTCCGAAATCGCGAAATTTATCAGTCTTTCTCCATTGTTGTTGGTCTTTTCATGAAGGCTGTATTTGCCTATAGTAGGTCTATATTTTTCTTCCCTCCCTACCTTTGCATTGAAATCACCCAACACAATTTTCGAGTTATACTGCGGCATTCGTTCAAACAGCCCTTCTAGCTCATCGCAGAATATATATTTGTCGTTATCAATAGCCACCTCGGTCGGAGCATAGATGTTTAATAAAACTGTGTTGCCCCATCGAGTACGCATGGTAACGTACAATAGTCTTTCGTTTACGAACTCTATATTCTGAACCGCCTGAAGGATACTGTTCTTAATGAGGAATCCTGTTCCGAAATCGTGAGACTGTGTTCCACTGTAGTAGAAAGTGTACTTTCCCTGTGGGATGCTATCTTGACTCTCCCACCGAACTTCTTGTATCGCTAATATGTCTAGCTCGTACTTCTCGGTCTCGCGTACCGCCACCTGAAGAGCGCCCGTTTGGTATAATGTTCGTACGTTCCACATTCCTATTCTAAGGTCTTCCTTAATCTTGTGCTTGGAGCCCCCTGAAGCCGTCCTCGCCCGGAGATCCGAATGGGGGACTAGTTTACCTCCGGAATATTTTACCCCAGAAGAATCCATGAACCATCTGTTACTATTTCTTGACATGTTTTAGCGGTGTAGAGTTGTCAGCTCTACGACCTCGCAGTAAAGGTAGACATTCAAGATGTCGTCCTCTGTCCATCTCTCAGCCTTGCCGATGTCATTCATCTTCAGCCTCAGAGCGGTAATGGTGGTGTTGCTTTCAATCACCATGATATTTTGTTCGGGGTTATCTTCCCCTAGCCTTTGTAGATCCCTCTACTAACTGCAAGGCAGCAGTACTTGTTTTGGCCCACCCCGGAATATTTCCGGTACCCACCATATCTGATCGGCATTCCCCTATCCGCCACCTGGGGAGGCGCCTGGTGGGAGACCAGTATCAATGATAAAGTTTTATAAAATGTTTCTAATATTAGGGTGTTAACATAGATATTGAAGGAATCTTGGATCTGTTTGCCTCGCTTAATCCCAAAATAATGGGAAGTAAAAAAAAAAAAAAAAAAAAAAAAGTTGCAACCGGATTGGATGCAGGTACAGACATATTTAAAAGGCAAAGTCGATTGTAAGTTTCTAGTTTCGGAACATTATTTAAACGTTCAATATACCCAGGATTCATCTACTTCATTTATTTTTTTTATTAACTGAACGGCAGATTTTGACACACTAAAAAAAAACTAACTGGTTATTTTATGTTTGATGCAATGTTTCTTTTGTAACCCTCTTAGGTATAAACCACCCTTTGTGGATCACAAGAGCATCACAAAGTGCAATACTTTTAATAGACACATGACTTGTATTGGTAACTGGCATTTTCTGTGACCTTGGATCGGCACTGGGTAGGCACGCAGCTTCGAATCCTGTTGTCGTCCACACTGACCGAGGTTTTTCAATGATTTCCTTAGTTTCACCAGTCGAATCTTGATAAGATATCTAGACCGGTCATTGCCCCTCACTTAACTCTCTCTGTACTCGGAAAAGTGCACAGCAAAAAAACAGCTGTGTTGATTCAACGCTTTTCGGTGTCCCAGGGTGGCCACCATTTCTCTGTGTTAAATCAACACAATAAATGGTTGATTTAACAATGTGAAAGTGCTCGTATGACACCCTCTATTGTGTTAAAGGAGCACTGACAACACATCTATTGTGTTAATAACCGAAATCAACCCCATCTTTCTGTGTTGATTGAACACAGAAAACTGTAAGGTCAATAAATACATATAAATTAAGAACGAAAAGAATTATATCTTGCTGTTTTGCAACGCATTGCTTCCTCCATTTGTCAGAGATGAATTAGTCCCGTTTAATTATTTTTAATGTTATTTTTTCGTTCGAATGCTAATTTCCTTTTCTCTTTACAAGAGAACGAAATGAATAACTGAAAGATTTTGTCTAAGTTCTCAATGAGTTGAACATTGCAGGTATACCGATTCAAAATTTTAAAAGAGTTATTTATTTTTCAAATGATTGTGTCATAATATTTTATTACCTAAAACCGCGCGTATCTGGCACAGTTTCAAAAACAAATTTCATGTAGGGATTTCTTCCTTCACATAATGTGTTCACTTCTGTTTACTTGGATTCTTCATGGAGTTATACATTTTATGGAGTTTAACACCATTAAAAGAACTGAGTGGTTGTGGTTTATTTACTAAAGCGTTGGTTTCGCACTCTGGAGTTCGTGGGTTCTTTAGTAGCTACCGACCATCCTGACTGAGGCAAGTTTGGCCAAGCAAATGCCGTGATGATACCTTCAACCTAGACCCCAATCGATTCATTCCTACATCCTTTTCCCTACCCTATCCCAGCATGAGCCATCAATATCTAAAGGCCAAAATATGAATTCAAATCATTGAAAATGAAAGATATAAGCTTTCACATATCTTGCTTCTGAAGTTTATCTAGATAAAAAAAATCCTGAAGGGAGAAAATAAAATTTTACATTAGGAACATGGAGTGGAAATAGTTGAACTTCTACAGTTCAATTACCCTTCGTGCCACAAAAATACCGTATTCGAACAATAAAATATAGAATTTAACGGATGCTATATGTTCACCCGAATTATTTATTTTAGTTTTATTTATTAATAGAAAACAGACATCTCAGATTTGAAATAAGGAATTCGGAATTCCACGTATTACCTACGTGTATTAGGTATACCTCCCTTTATAGAACTATGGATATTTTCTCTCGCCTCTTAAAGAGGAGATTCCTAATAATTATCTGACATCTTTATTATATAATACGCAATAGAACACAAACAAGTAGGTGCGAGCTCAGTTTCCAAGCTACAGCAGATGATATTAGGAACTAGAACTAAATGTACCACAGCACAAGGTTATCCTAGAAAATCCATATCCTCATTTGATATATCAACAATCATCCCGAAAATCGCAACATCCACTTCCAAATATTACGATTAAATTACTGCGTTATGTAATTTCACTCACAGAAGTAATGTACCCATCTGAAACGCTACAAAACTAGTTTTAAATGTACTATTCATAGCAATAGAGTACACTTTTGGGTGCCAAACAGAAACAATCATGATTCTTGCAAACTCAAGAAGATATTCTCATTATCTTTGTCCCATACACAAAATATAAGGAGGAAGAAAGAAGTATGATTCTTCTCAGTAAGTTGATACAACCTACGAGAAAACAAAAAATACGGCATACTGGAAATTTTATATAGGTTGTTAATATAATGCACCGGCAAACTTTAAGCGATAACAGTACATAAAATAATAAGAAAAGAAGCTCTGATCATCGAGGTGGAAATACCGCTGGGTTTGGAGCTACGGGATGCCGAAAGAGTGAGAGCTGTACTTTACAGCTTCAAATTTCCAACATCATAAATAGTAGAGCTGATGCGGCATGCTATCACCAAAGACTTCATACCAGACCTATGAAAAATGCATACAAGCATTGAGTGTGCAAAGAATTCCCCAAAGGAAGTAGAGGTTCTCAGAAATTTTCTGAAGTAATGGTGTGTGGAAATGAGCATGAATGGAATGTTTTTCCAGTAGATAACAATAATTCGTTTGCAATTTTTCTTCAGAGAATATCTGGGAATTGCCTATTTCCTCTGAGAAATTCCTTGCGCACCCAATTCACAATTTTGAAAAATGCAAATTTAGATGGAGCGATTTTGAAGTCTTTGACGCCGCATCAGCTCTATCGTTAGTTGCATTGGATATTTGAATCTCTACAGTTCAGTAGCATGTAGCTCCGAAATTCGGCAGAATTTCCACCCAGATGACTAAGTTTTTCTCCTTATTATTGTATGTACCATCATCCCTCGAAATGTGTCGGTGCATTACGTTACCACTCTGTATCAAGAAACAAATGGACGTCGCTCATGGCCAGCACCGAAAGCCGTTTCAAAAAAAAATACGTAAATTAAATTATATACGTAAGTATATGTAAATTAAAAGCATGGTGAAAGATTTACTTACAAGTAAGAAAGATATTCCTGTTAATGATTTATAAATTTAGTATTTAAATTCCTGCATTTTCTTATTCCTTCCTTTGTTTTCATTACTGTATATATTATTAATGTACAGTACGCTGCATGAAAATGTCCGTTTTTTGAACAAGGATTAAATAACATAGCACACTTTAAATGAGCATATCCTGCTAATAAGTGTTTATTTTTATTATTATTACAGGTAACGATATAGGAGTGATATTCTAGTCGATCAGCGTCCTCTTAGTCCTTGATATCATTTCCAGCCTTGTTTAGCAATTCCTGGGTCAAGTACGTAAAAAGTACCTAAGAAAGTACCTTAGGTATACTTATCAGTACCTGTACCTGTACCTAGGTACATTGACCAACTTGTACCTAGTAGCTGTACCTAGATACAACTTAAGATCAGTACCTAGTACCTGTACCTAGGTACAAAAACAAGTACCTAACCCAACACTGCCAAGGCCTTTCCAACGATAGCTCAACCATTTCTTCATATTTTGTTATTCCTGAGATTTATTTTTTTGGACACGGGCAGACGAGCGGACTGGGTTAGTAGGTCCATTTTTAGCTACAATATCAAGGAACCTAAAACTATTCAAAGTCGCGCAGCTCAATAACTCAAGACTCTTATCTCTTTGGTGTAACCTCTATAGAACCCAAGCTGTACCGTACGAAAAATCTGGTTTGGTTCTTGCCACAATCTTTGCTAACTGATACTTTAAAGTTTAAGGATTTTTTGTTTCATCTTTGAAGTCATAAGGAAAACTCCTACACCTTTTCTTGATACTGTTGTTTTCGGTTCTATTCGATGCTCATGAGACATTGTGATGTAACTGGAATTTCTTAATTTCTGAGAACAGTAAATTAAAGGCTTCCCAAAAAATACAGTAGAAACCATAATTTGGATTCCGAAAGAAATAGTTATGCCTCGAGAATCAGCATAAATTAGAATACGAAACTCCGTCTATATAAAGATGCCAACAAGTTCAGTCACACTACAGTGTAATTCGAACTCTTAAATTTTGAAGCTACACCACTATTACTATTGAGTAATGACTTTATCAAACAACTAGTAAACAACATAATAATAAAATTTGGAAATCAAGTATTAAAAGCTACATGTAAAAGCCATTCCTACTAAAGTGTATTTATTCGTCTCTGGTTTCCGGGAACAATTCGCGAAATAATATTTCCGTCTCTGACTGTTTTTGTCCCCGATTTCCTGAAAATGTAATAACAATGATAAGGCCCGAAACAGTAAAAAATATTTTACCAGCAAAGTTAGTTCCACGGAGAGAAAACGCGTACGCTACCTGTCTCCGCCGAAAATAATATTCCCTACATTAACCTAGAAATAGTTTTTGAACTATTATTGTGTCCACCGGGCAGAAACTCCAATATGGAGAGACACTTTTCTCTTATGAACTGCATATGGACGAAGGATAAGTGGCAAATGAAAACTGACGCCATTCAGACAATGTTAGCAGCGAACAAAAAATCGAATTTGACCTGTGAAACTTTTAGTGAACAATTTGGAAAGAACCCTGAGTTACTAAAAAGATCTATTCAAGCGACCAATATCACCAGGTTAATCCATTATCATTAAAACAATAAAAATATTTTTTAAAAAATATACTTTCTTTTTGTAAACATATGCGCTAGTACAACATTTGTGCCAGTTGGAGTACATATGCTACAGCATTTTTATATACTGGAAAAGAACTCGAAACATACCAGACCTTTGAAGCTCTTGTTCATTTCTTTTAACAAATGGATATCACATATATCAAATGTTCAGCTACAAGCTTGTGCTACTCGTTAAAGTCTTCCTAAGTAGCAATGCATTTTCGCCACCGTTCAACCCACTTGTCGAAGCCACTTTGAAAAAATGATTTTGGTCACTTTCTCACCCAGCATGATCTCATCTTCCACTTCTCCGGTATCGTTGAATTGCCGTCTCCGGAGGTTTGTCTTCATTGCAGTGAACAAGTGGACGTCTGATGGCATGTGATCGGCCTGTGGGGGAGGAGCACCACTGTCCATCCAATTTCGACAATAGCCTGAGATATTGCAAGCAGATCCTTGCATCACCATGGTGTATCTGGATTACATTACGATTTTTTGGGTGGTCTTTTTACAGATGGCTTCACGAAATTTGTCGAGTGATTCGATTTGGCTGTAGCTGTTCATGGATGACTATCAGTTAGAGAAATCAAGCAAGATCACCTCCCAGTTATCCCAGTACACATTCACCATTACTTTGTGTGCAGAGCCACACTTTTAAAGTTTTGGTGTCGAGGGGAGCCGGCATAGCGCCACTGCATTAACTGATTCTTGCTCTCTGAGTTGTACACTTATGCTGTTTCAACCCAGCTGTTAATTGATGAGGAACCCATTTTGAAGACACCTTTCGGTATGCCAGTTCTTTGATCATTGTCTGGACAGCATTGCTACCACATGATAGTTTCGATGACATCTCTGCGACAGTGAGACCATGATCCACCCTAACCAAGTAATTAACTTGTTTCCTTCGTTTACAGTTGTCACTTTGTCTTCCAGAGGTTTATCTTGCACACTAGTTTCTCCGGTCTCTCCCCTTGAACTTGTTAACCCATCTTCGGATATTACTCACGCAAATTGCCTCCTCATCTTTAAAAGACTTTCATGAATATTGGCGGCAGTACATCCCCCTCCTGTCAAGAACTAGATGATAGATCTTTGTTTATGCTTTACATCAATGGTTAAACAAAATCTACAATAACGAAAATTGGTGAAAACATGCATGAATAGTCACTCTATACGCTGCTGAAAAGGATTAAAATTGAATTAATACTTTCCGATATAATGATCAACAGCATTACTTTCGGTATTCTCCTCGCATAATGCTGTTATGATTTCCGTCTTCGTGTCGTGTTCACTTATCACTAGTCCAAATTTTAGGTGTAGTCTAAAAGAGCGTGGCAAAAATAGTTACTTTACCTAAAGAAAGCAATATTGAAAAGCATTTGAGATTCATCATTTTTTCCATGACACACTTGTTCGGCACTTTCAGCGCGCTCTACTTTGGTTCTATTTTAAGAATGTAGTGAATGTCGCATATATGAGTATGTGATTATTGAAGCAAATTTTCCGCTAGAATTAAAGAAATACACATTTTCCATAAATCACTATGTAAAGTTTCAGTCACTTTCTACATAATGAAGAATTTTGGTCTTTCTATCTTAATTCTTGAAACGGTTTTGGAGAGTAGTTACTAAACAAACGTTTCTCCCCAGAAATAGATCATTCACTTATTTTTTTCTATGTTTTTAATCTGCACTGCACATTTGGGTTTAAAACTTGGTTGTTCGACGTTTCTTTTATTTCCGTTTGTTATACTTTGCTTGTCTTTTAAATCTAGTCAATGTCTGACAAAAAACTGAAATTCATTCAATTCCAAGACAAATTGTTTTTATAGGAACAATAGCGTTCATGCATAGCTTACGTAAAGTGTTTTTGTAATGGCACTTCACAAGACGGAGAAAGTATAAAAACATTTTGTTTCTTTTCCTTTAGAAAGAAAATGGTAAAGTAAATAAGCAATAATGAACAAACATCTTTAACACAGCTGAGTGAATAAATGAGATGAATCTATGAAATCCTTTCACAGAAAATGAGCTCGTAACGTTACCCTCCCCCTTCTCTGGTCCCCAACGAAAAAGTTTTTGCTAGAATATTTTTGAACTGTGTATTTAGTTACGCGTGACTTCGTTGTCCTCGTAAGTTTATAAATGTTTCTCTAAAATATGTTTTTGCAAGTATTTTTTCAATATTATATGCTGTTAGTTTGCCAAAGATACAGTTTAATTACATTCGTTTACAGTGCAGAGAAGGCATTTTAATCAACCTTACAAGGTGTCACTAAAACATTATCTTCAAACTTTTGCAGTTTCAAGTAATTAAAATAAATTTTAAGTAGTCCTCATAGGTGAAGATTTGAATGCATTTACCTACAGTATTTCCTGAACATGAGATAGAATTCATGCTTTATCCAGTGGTTACAGTTGAGACTTGGGAATGAACTGGAGAGAGTAGTAGGATCAGTGCGTCTGCCAGCCATCATTACTAAGGATTTCCAGGTTCTCTTTAGCAGCGCTGGCCACTACCTTCTCTACACTTGCGCGCAGAACTGTAGTGATCAAATAACGCTATCTCTCAGGCCTGTGGTGTGCTTAGGCAATAGCTGCCTCTCAAACCTACTCAGAACAAGCTGAGAAACATGGGTTTTGTTCTTCCTTTTGCGTGGAATCGAGACGATTCACCACCCAATTGCTTTATATATTTCTAAATTAAAATATCTCAATAATATTTTAAGAATATTAATCTACTAAATTTGATGCTACCTCATGTATGATCGCTGGAAGATGTTATTAAATTTTCCTTTAATTTCGACTTGTGTTTGGCCAAATTTCAATCTCGATGCTCCGCTGTAAGTGAAAAGCTAGATATTTAAATATCCAACTTAACACGTAGATGAGCCATCAAGAAACCGCATTCCTCTCCGTCAAGTCAGAACTGAAGGAGAAGTGTTTGAGTGTTCTCCCCTACACATCGTTCGTGAAAGAAAGACGGGAAAATTGAATCGTGACGACTCATTCCTGTATTGGATGAAGATAACTTACCTGCTACTGGCGGTGAAATTTGTAGGCCTAAACGAAAGGCTGGTTTAAAAGTTCAAAAACTCCACAATAAATAGAAAAGGAAAAATTAATGCTTTAAAGCATTGTATAGTATTTGGCAGATAGTAGTAGTAATAGTAGTAGTAGTTGTTGTTATTGTTTTTATAAATGTAATAGTAGTAGTAGTAGTAATAGCTACAGCATATCTGCATCATTGGGCGCAGCCCCCCCAAACTTACAAAGTTAAGGGTGCACGCAGCCCACCACGTGGAAGCGAGTAGTGGTGAATAGCCCAATGACTGTTGCCAACATATTTTCTTCACCAGCACCAACGGGCGAGTACTTTTGCCCGTTATTCTGAAAATCAACTACATCCCTAACTCTTTGAGTTTTGAGTTGGTAGGTATACGAGGTTGAGAAGAAGTCTTTGACATCAGGTTAACAGTCTGCCTTAAGCCCTTCACATTTTTTTAAAATTATGAAAAGACGGAAGTGAATATAAGAATTTTGGAAAGCAAGCACAATGAATCTAAATAATAGAAAATAATAAGTACTGTAGAATTAACTTTAGCTGAGACACTTAACTACCCATCCCACCACTGTTTGAGTGAATAATTTGCTTGATTGCATTCCTCTTCAGTTGCATAATTTGCATTAAAATTAATATGTAGGGCACAAGACGCAAACACAAGAAACTCCTAACCCAAAATTTACTACTCCACAGCGAAAATGCTGTATCTTTTTTAGGAGTTAAACATTCTTTTGCTAGCCAACAAATTTACTAGCACCCAAGAGAAAGGATGTGAAGAGATAATGGGAAGTACTGTACCAAAGGATGAATGCTCTAAGGGAGTATTTGTATTATATTATATTTTATTTTAATCACATAAATTCAATACCTTCGACATTATACGCTTTCCGCTGATACAGAAGAATGTGTTCACTTCTCTCAAAATACCGACAATCCGTGAGTGTACTTTTAACTTCAAGCGTCACAACCTTTATCGAAGATCTCTGTAATCATTTCATAGTTTAGTAAGGTGATAAGTACAACATTTATAGACAAACATATTATTTATATATTTTCGCTGCTAGAAGCGTTTCTGTAAACGGGTGAGCGCTTCGCGTTACATTGACTATTAGATGGTAATGAATAGTGAATGAAAGTGAATGATTGATATGTTGCGGTTTAGACAGTGTTGGGATGTGAGACGGAGAAGTGGACATATGGTCCGGATAATGTAGCATAAAGTTTAATTTTCAAGATTTCTTGTGCAACGTGTCATATTTCGGAGTGAGTTTCCCTCTCAAACGAAAAGAGGTTTCGAAGGGTGAGGATTAAGATACGTAGAAGTTGCTGTAAAGTGATTTCTTGTTGTGCTGCTTGAGAAGGTTTTGGTTGTTCAGGAAGACATAAGTGAGCGATGTACTCACATTTTGCGAATTTAGTTGGATTTTGTAAGTTTGAACGGACTTATGTTTACTCAGCAATATTCTCAAGTTGGAGTATAAGAACATTTGTTGGTGGGATGTACGTTGTGCGAGTGACAATGTACGTACATATCTGAACGGTAACTGTTGTGTGGTACGTAATGGGCGAACTCTGTATCTCTTTTTGTAGATGAAAGCTTGAGATACAAGAAGGTTGTCTATGGTGGATTAATGGTTGGTAAGGTCTTTAAGAGTGAAACTTGATTTGGAGTTCCACGTTAGATTTTAATTCTGATATATTTAGTAACAGTATGGTCTTCCAGTCGCAATTCCGGTTCTGCTTTTGAGCCAAAAATCTCGGGATCAACGCCACGAATGACGATAGAAAGCGCAGGAGACCGGCGAGGCGCTTGATGGATGAGTTTATTGTTCATTGGTGTGAGCTGAGCACGAGAACCAAATATTTCGAAGCTATATTTATTTCTCATTGTTGTAGCGAACGTGGATTCTGGAGACTTTATGATAATGCCTTTCCTTGTTGTTATAATTTGAGAAATGTTGGCTCGCCGCTCATATTGAAGAAAAATGTTTAGAAGTAGCTTTGATGTTTGATATCTTGAGTTAAAGTTTGTCAGAATATATGCATGAAGACATAGACAATTAGAGTTTCGATTGTCAGTCGCTTCAATTTCAGAATATTTCATTTCATCTGGTTCACTTTTGGAGAAGTTGAGCGCATGTGATTTATTCATAGGAAGTGATTTTGAACTATCTGAATGATGTGACTGGTGGCAGTGGCGGTGGGTGCTATTGTTTGCCCCGTTGCGCAACACACACTTTCTTAAGTTATTTATTTTTTAATTCAATCACTCTAAAATATCGAATATGTAATAACCCCTCAGAGTTCAAAAAAGCGATAGTTTCCTTTAGAAAGAGAAAAAAAATACTTCACAAGTTCAGAGTTTTATTTTGGTGTTGTAATTCAAGCGCAACCGCCTAAACGCCTATCCCGCTATATAGCCTTCCGCTCCACTAGATGTTGGACTGACATTTGTAATACCAATTGGCACAAGAGTTCAGAATGTGCACTGCAAAAGCAAGCCGAACGTGTCTGCTCATGCCCCCCTTCTTAGCTTTCCATTGCTTCCACAAGGTGGCATTTTTGGCGAGCAAGCAACAAGACCTTCTCCCAGGATGGAGAAAATCGTCTGCTAGTTCCCTTCATTTACTCGCACTTTCTTTCTTTCTTTCTCTCTCTCTCTCTGTCCGTGTATATATATATGTTTGTGTGTGCGTGTGTGAGAGAGAGAGCGTGTAAGTATGTGTGTGAGTGTGTATATGTCTCTTTATGCTTCCAACAGCGGTGTTACCACAGAATGCTGAATCGCGACTTTCTGGTTATTGGAATGACTCCTTATAGTGTCGGAAGATAGACGCCAGAGCAAATCGTATGCCCACCTTCAGTCTAATTCAATGGGGACCAAACTGTTATTTCTAACCCAAGTTTATACGCTTCTTATTGCTGTGTGACACGTTTTTTATTTAAGTTTTAAATCCTGAGTTAGTCGTTTAATAGTATACCGTACTCTGTATGTAATAGAAAATACTGCAAATAATATTTACTTTTTTTGCAAGATTTAGGACATGAATAAAAACCGGCCACACAGCGATATCGCGCGTAAAAACCTGAGTCAAAACCGAAAATTTGGTCCATATTGGTTTAGACTGGAAGTGGACAAACGAGATCAAGTGCCCTCTCCTTTCCTGTCTTCATATATTCATGAAGTTTTTGGCAGCATCAGCAGTCAGTCCAGCATCGCTTTTTGACAGACGTCATTGCGGGTGACTCATGTTACTTTAATCGCGAAATTATAATTTTAAAGCTATGGCATTGTATTGTCCTATTTCAAATGCTGTGTATATACATTATTACGCTCATCAAGTGAATCTATTTATGAGGAAAGCTGCTTTTATAAATAGAAATGTAATATTTTTTTCTCAAATTTGCAAGGTGTGTGTACTTCTTTTCTCGTAGTCCCCAATCAACTATACCCCATCATTTTAAATATTTTGAAAAATATTTAAAAACTAATAGCACTATCAAAAATGTAAGTTCAAAGCATACTAGAGCTTACAAATTAGCATGAAATACAGTGGACTGTGATCTCTAGATCTTGTTCATTGATGAGTGATGCGTTTTCAAATATTATGATGTCATTATTTAGTTGAAGTCACAACACTCATCAATCGACAAGATTTCTAGATCGTTGTCCATTGTATTTTATGGTAATTTGTAAGCTCCAGTGCGCTATGGACTTACATTTTGATAGTGCTCTTAGTTTTAGTTTTAGAAATAAATTAAAAATGATAGGGAGGAGGTGAGCGAGGAGGCCTCTTATTGGAACTTCCTGCCCAGAATCGTAAATAATATATTTGAACATAAAGAGGATATTATTCAATGCATGAATAAGATAGTTACGGTGGAGGAAGAGAAAAATTCAAACATAATCCAACGCCCTAAAATATTCAAGAAAACACTTAGCTATTAGCAGGCATTTTAATTTCTGGCTTTCTTTTTTCCTTTTTTGTTTCCATAAAATAATGTATCTTGTGGAAATTTTGTTTAATCAACTTTAAAATCGAGAAATTGACCCTTCCTTGGCACAAAAGGTTATTTTCCACTTTGCTTTGAAACAAATATTAAAGACCAGCTTGATGATTCGAGTGAAGCAACAGAAAATACAAACACGGTATTAATAAGGAGAAAGAGTGAAAGAATGGAATGGGTAAGGGAAGCAAAGGAAGTATGGAATGTGATTACTTGCGAAGCAAAATCCCGCTTTACATTGACATGACACATTACGGCAACCACGCTGTTTACTCCAGAGAAATGTTCGAGTTACTTTTGGATTTTCCTAAAACAAACTGTGGAGAAATTATGTTCAATTTACACATTCCTTGACAAAGAAAATCT
>JAGDQP010005890.1:46453-75439 GCA_022664845.1 Lepisma saccharinum | reverse complement strand
TGTTTTTGTTCGGATTTCACAGCTTTTTGTACGTGTATAATATATATACTCGCTCGCTCGGCCTCGTTTAGGTCCTCGCCTCCCGTAGCTGGCTGCACCCCCAACTTCGAGTTTTGGGGTATTTACGCCCCTTTATCGTAACCACTCTCCAGGAGACTATGCTTCCATGTTGCAGATCTTTCCCCATACCCACCACCCATGGGAATGAGATATTTATTGAAACATAGGGAAGCTTTGTCATATTTATTGTAACCTACTTGTGATGATACACCTTTATAGCAAATTTGCTTCCTGCTAGCGGCCCTAAAATCTACCACCACCAACCCTAAAGCTCGAACATCATCTGGTGTTTTACTCGGATTTCACAGCTTTTTATACGTGTATGTATATATATACTGGGTTCGCCTCGCTGGATGTGCTGCCCCAGAATTCCGTGTGCGCCCCAACTTCAAATTTTTAGGGGTACGCCCCCTTTATTGTAATCAGACTTTCTGGGGACAGCGCCCCATGCTGTGCAGACCTTTTCCATATTCCCTCGGGGGCTGCACCCTCATAGCGGTGGTTTGATAGATTTATTGAAACATTTTCGTGATGGTACACCTTCATACCAAATTTCGTTTCTCTAGCTTCAGTGGTTTGGAAAATGGTATTTGGGCGGCTATGTTGAACTAATGAAAACGATTTTTAAAAAGTTTTCTTACATTGCCGTTACCTACTTGTGATGGTACACCTTCATACCAAATTTCGTTTCTATAGCTCGAATGGTGTGGAAAAAGTTTTTGTGCGGCCATTTTGATCCAAGTTAACAACTTTTTCAAAAATGTAAATTATTCCTAAACTACTCTTGTTAATACACCTTTATGCCAAATTTTGTATCATTAGTTCAAACAATCTGGAAAATGAATTATGAAGTCAGCCATTTTGGATTCAAAATTATGTCTTTGCAGATATTTTGTAATCTACTAGTGATGATATACCGTCATACGTGGAAATTTCATATTTCAATTTTTAACATCTTGTTTCTTACAGAACCTCAAAATCGTTGATTTCACAATAAACTCTTGTTCCTGTATAGCATGCTGACGTTTTGTGACAAGCGGAACACGGCTGCATGCACTGCCGTACGTGTTGATACTCCCCTCGATTCGCTTGCGTCGCTGCGCCAAGAATCCCACGACAGGCCGCGCATCGAACTTGAGGAGTTTGGAGGAACTGCGCCCTTTTATCACAACCAGAATCTGCAGTGCACTGCGCCCCATGATGCAGATATTCCCTCATACTCCAGAGCGCTGTGTCCGAATGGGGCAAACTTCCACATTCTGCCTGTATAACATGTTCCTGGCAGTGCTAACGTTTGTGACGAGTAAAACTTGGTGGGACACGCAGGAGCTAGGTTCGAGGAACTAGGCTCATCCATATTCCATTTCACCACTTTTTAAGATTGAAGGAGTTGACTGGACATTTTGCACCTCTGGTGCTTTTGCTCGTATTTCGCAGCTTTTTACACTTGTGTAATTTATATGCTCGCTTCGCCTCATTGGGGCGCTGGCCCCAGAATTCCAAGATGGCCTCGCTGGGGCGCACTCCTTTATTGCAATCAGGCTCCCGCTCGGAACTGCACCCTACTAGGGGAAACGAGCCGAATTTATTCTATCCTACTCGTAATGGTACACCTTCATATCAAATTTCGTTTCTCTAGCTTCAGTCGTTATAAAGTGGGGCTTAGGCGGGCATTTTGGATAAAAGATGGACACATTTTTAACATTTTCTTATATTTTCGTGACATACTCTTGATGATACACTGTCATACCAAATTTCATTTCTCTATCTCGAACGATGTGAAAAATGGTATTTCAGCTGCCATTTTGAATCAAAGATGGTGAATTTTTTAAAACGTTGTTGTTTTCCTAAACTACTCTTGATAATACATCATTATGTCAAATTTGGTATCTCTGGCTCAAGCAGTGTGGAAAGTGGATTTATGACGTCCGCCATTTTGGATCCAAGATGGCGTCTTTAGAGATATTTTGTAATATTTTCATAATCTACTAATAATGTTGTACTGTCAAACTAAATTTCGTTATTCTAGCGGCAACCGTTTAGGCTGTGTATTCTTTAAAAGTTTAGGGTTGGCGGCCATTTTGAATCCAAAATAGCGACTTTTTCAAAATTTTAAAAAGTTTTCTTAATTTGCTATCGATGATGTAGTTTCATACCAAATTTCACTGTTCTATCTTTAGTCGTTTAGGCTGTGTATTCTTTGAAATTTTAGGTTTGGCGGCCATTTTGAATCCAAGATGGCGACTTTTCAAAATGTCGGAATTTTTCCTTTATCTACTTATCATCCTCTACCTTCACACCAAATTTCATATTTCTAGCTTACTCCAAACACCCTAAACAATATGATGAGTGAGTCAGTCAGTGAGTGAGTGAGTGAGTCAGTTAGCCTAAAATGTGCAATTTCAGGGGTCCACAACTAGAACATAGTTTGAGATACGAATATGAAATTTTGCACATCTGCACACATTTACCATATCTCCTTAACGGCAAAAGCTCATATTCCTATCTTTAACATCTTTTGTTTTACGGGGCCCCAAAATCGTCGATTTTCCCATAAACTCTTGTTCCTGTATAACATGCTTCTGGCAGTGCTGACGTTTTCTGACGTGAAGAACTTGGCTCATGCACTGCCGTGCATGTTGATAAAAAAAAAAGGAAATAAGAAATGTCATGATTTTTTTTGTCAGTTTTAAATATAAACATTTAAAATAGAAATATTTATGAGATATATCTGTTTCACACGGTTTACTGACAGTTACGGGCTGGAGGGGCGACACCAGGTAAAAAAAGAATGTTGAGAACCTTTGCTTTAAAAACAAATACAAACTATACCTTACTAAGATAGTGAACAGTCTACTGTATTATCATAAAAATATATATTCAGTAGACCCTTTAGCACATATTGATATTCTTAATTTCAAATATTATCCTCATAAACATTTTATTGGTTGAGAAAACGCCATACAATCTATCAACGGAACGTTTCCGAGAAGCACTTAAAAAAATCCTTCTAGAATTTAAAATACGTAATAAATAGGCCTAATCATACTATTCCGTATGTCAGAGTGAGCTGAAATAAGTTATTAAAGAAAACTAAATAAGTGAAGATGTGTTTAATTCCTATATTCATTTTCTACGACTTCTGTGAATAACGAAATTTACAGACCAAACCTATTTAATAAATGGACTGATTCGGTTTTAACTATCACGATAAATTCACTTAATGCTAATACTCGTTGTGAATATGTAATTAAAAACAGCCTTCATTTGTGTAAACTCTCAGACTGCTTTTGATCACAAACTGCATATCGTATCGTACTGTCTGAAAACTGCATATTATCATTGGTAATGAGTCTTTTCGTTTTCTAACATGAGTGTAAAACTTTTAAGCTGTTATTGTTTTTATCTTAGATGGTAAATATTAAAATGTAATAGTGCTGCCATCTAGTGAGGCATTACGGGGTTACTTGAGAAATAAAAGCCAAGTTTTTGAGAGATGGGTTTGAATTTAATTTCCTCTTTAAGGAAAGCTCCCCAACTCCTTCTCAATGAAACTTCATGTTGTTAAAAAAAAAAAAAAAAAAAGTTACGTGGAAAATATAGTTTCAGTGGGTTTTTATAGGTCATAAAGGGAATCAGAGCCTCAGTGTTTAAAAGACTCTTTTCTAAGCGGAGTGCTAGAAGGAGTGCACAAGAGAGTCCGATAAAATGGGTGGAAAGTGGTGGATAATCAGGAAGCAAGAAGATGGAGAGGAGAGGAGAGATCGAGCGAGAGATCTCTGTGACAAATGACGACTTGCCCAAGAGAAATTGGCGACTGTTTTTTTTTAGTCTCTCTCTTTTTGAGTTTTGGCTAAAAGTTCATTTAGAGAAGACGTTTAAAGACACTACTTTTCTATGTGTGATGCTTGAGCGAGTTCACTTTGAAATGTGACTTCTGGTTGAAGTACTGAGTAAGAACTAATTTATGAGGTAGGGAAATAGAGCAGACTTTCAGAAGAGTCCTTGTTCATTATTAAAAGACATTCGCTTCTTACTTTTTGTTTATTGTAAAACGTTATTCATATTTATTACGAAAGAAGTTCATGTTTTATGTCTGTTGTTTATGGAATCCATTGTCTTTAAGAGCAAATGATGTGTGCAACCATTTCTGTGGTTTAGTATTGATCTTCTTGAACGTTGTAACTTGACTTAGCAGGGATTTTACCAGACCATCATGCACCCCTCTTAGGACCCCAGATTTCTTCCTATACTTTCGATAGATTCGAAAATTGCTTGATAAACAACGACCCCCTGTCCCCGTCCAAGATCCTCCAAGTTTCGAAGACCTGGCAAACTCTTTCTAGTAGTGGTGTTCGGGTGAAGTTTCGGAATAGAGTTAATTATTCGCGAAGGTAACCAAATGAAAAGACCTGCCAAATTTAGTCACCACACGTCTTTACCTGCTCTGCGTCACAGATGGATAAACAAAGTGACCTTAAAAGGAGTACAAAAATATTTGGGAGAAAGGGTCCAGTAAAAAAAAAAAAAAAAAAGGAGGTGCCTAATATGGAGTGGATATTTGTATTCAATCATTTTACCATTAAACTATATTAATCCTTAGTTATCAGAAAAACTCAGTTTTGATTTTTTATTAGCAACTAATGATCATCCAAGTCAAAGCGAAAAATAATTGTGTTATTTGAAATGTAACATTTTTCTAACAATTAATAGAATAAAATTGGAGGCGATCTTTTTTTTTTATTTTATATAGAAGTAATGAAAGTGGATTCCTTTCGGTGGACAAAAGAGAGATTAATAAAAATGGCTGGATTCATTAAAAACGAATTAGTAAATTTTAGAAAATGGTTAAAATGAAAAAGTGTACACTTGGTAATAGAGGAGAAGGATTTATTTTTAAAATCAGAGTTTAGTGACTGATTAGAAAAAAAAATATATCAGAGTATCGCGCAGTGTTTCAGTATACCTAACACAACATATTAATTCCAGAACAACAAACAATATTAATTTTTGCCTTTCCAAATATTAAAACTCTTTTATTTTTTTATTTTTTTTCAGAAGCAACTAATATGAAACGATGTAGAATAATGGCTGTATTCGCTTAATTTATTTATTTACTAGAGGTTTATAAGTTTTTTTTTCCTTAAGAGGGAGCGGCACTTGGCCATGGCAGCCAGCAAAATAATCGTCCAATTTTACATGGATTTCTTGGAATATCGTGTTTTCATCATGTTCTTTCGAAAAAATGACTCAATAGATCCTTAATATAGTACGTAGTACGTAAAGGTAAATAAGTGAAAGCTCTATGACGTGTTTTTTCTTACAAATTCAGGATATTTTAATAACCCACCTAAAGACTTCCTTATGGAAATTAAGATTATATTTTTTCCTTATTTCTAACCAGAAAAAAAGCTGTCAACGCTTTGAACAAAAGTCACCTACATATAGGTGTCAATAGTTTAAATATTGACGCATTTTTACTTTGGCTTATAATTTCATGCATATACAAGGAAGACAAATGTGGCTTGAGGAAGCTTATAGAAAGGGCGTATGAATAAACAATGTTTTTTAAAAAAATAGATACTGTTCGGTTACTGAAATATTTAAGTGAAGATTCCACTCAGAAGCTTTCGCATTAGTGGGAGAGCAATGACTACCCTAGTTCTCATATTACAGGGAGAGAAATTCCATGGCAGCGCAAAGTTAGCGCTTCATATACAAAGCAGTATATTTGTTTCTCTCTCTCCCATTTTTTTTAAAGCATAGTTCTTTGCAAGATACTCGTTTTTAAAAGTGACTCACATTTATCACTTTCAAAATGTGTTAAAAGGAAAAAAAAAAACACGTTCTTGCCATTTTTACTTTAGAATGTATTCATAAAATTCGGGTTAACGACTTGGATAATTAATCACAGGTTTTCCTGTCGTATTATCATCCCAAAAGCCAACTGCTAGCTGAGAATAGGCACACACATACTACGGGTGTGTTAAACATTGATCAGTGGACATTATATCCACCGCGATGGCTTTAAATAGGCGCGTATCGCACAGCCACAAGATGGCATCGACTCCGCTTGGCGGTAATCCCTGTCACCAATACTGAATATCAGGAGATCTGAGTGTTATGAACTATAGTAATAGTTTCTATTTGTACTGATAACGGGAGCTCATTAATACTGTAGTAATCACTGTTGAAACCAATAACCTATTAAAATAACAGAGTGGCGGATTGATAACCACATTTAATCGTTATGTTACATAAATCAAAAGACGCATTTGGCATGTTCGTGCTCAAAACTCTTTATTTTCTTGATTCAGATACTTTAGTTCAGGGTTTCTCAACGTGGGTGTCGCGACCCACAGGTGGGTCGAGGGCTGTGCTCAAGGGAGTCGCGGAAGAGGTGAAAAAAAGAAAAATTAAATAGGAATTTGAAGGTTTAAGCTAATATGCTTTACTGTTTTCATAATTGCTAAAGATACGTGTAATGTAATTTGTCGAACAGTTTTTGGATAATATAATTAGGATATTTGATATCAAATACAGCAAGTCAATTGTCATGTTTTGAAATGAAAAGCAAATATTACACAAAATAAATTAATCGTGGGTCCCCGGTTAGAAGATATGGTAAAATGGGGGTCCCCGGTTAAAAGATAAGGGTAAGGGGGGGGGTACGCCGGTTAGAGGACATGGGAAAAGGGGGATCGCAGGGTGAAAAAGGTTGCGAAACGCTGCTTTAGTTTAATCGTACTTTTTTCTAACATGCGTATAAAGTTGGATGCGTTCAATTTATGTGTTTGTGATGGTATGAAGAAGTCGTGCTTTGTATAAGCTTGAACCCTTTGCACTTGTCTTTCATTAAAACATTATTGTCATAATTGTACGGAGGATGCCGCAAATTCAACCTCGTCAACTCGAATAGATCTACTTAGTCTATTAAAATGAAACCCAGCATGCAGAACAGTCAATCAACAGGGATACTAGCGCTATTCGGCTTAAAATATTATATGCAGTATTTGTCTCAGGACACATTTCCAGAATGCCACTTGACGTCCTGCGAAAAAAGAAAAAAAAAGTTGAGGCCTGTGTTGCCTTAGCACGCTTTTCTGTTCCATCTTTTTTCCATGCTAAAACTAGGGGATGACTTCATTGCGTAGATTTGGTGTTAGTGCAGAAAATAACGCCTTGTGCTTATTTTCGTGTTTGCGGATCCCTTGATGGATTGCTTTTCTTTCGTGTGTAGCTTCATACTCTATTCTCTGACTATAGAGGACTCCCGTATCGTATTTGTGGCTTCTGAGAAGTAAGAGGATTTATGGGCCATTGGAGCGAGTTAGAAGCAAATTGACGTGTTAAAATGGCGGAGCAACTGTACCGCTGTATGATGGGATAAAAGAGAGAGAAATAATGTAATTTAATTGCATAGCAATTGGAATGCTACCTAATGACAGAGTCAAGCAAATAGCTTTGTATTTATAGACATTTACAGAATATTGCAGTTGGAAAACAAGAAGTAACATTTTCACTGGAAAACTATTTTCATTAATTGGGTGAAAATTGGTTTAGTTTCGTTGCAAGTGTTAGCTAAACCATAGCCTCGTGATGCAAGTATTGTATTAGTGCATGCATCTTCTTGCTATCCCTTTAATTACTCTTGTTCATGTAATTAACAGCAATACATTTAAGATGTACTGCAAATTACAAACCCGTAATTGAAACTTCTTATACAGTGTGTTTCCAAAATAATGCGACTTATTAAGTCACTTCCGAGGTTTGTTGCATTATTTCAGCCAGAAACATTTATACATTAAGTCCTTACTACACCTTACTACTAAAATGTTATTTATCTAAATATTTGGCTGCGGAAAAGTAATTTATAAATATTTCTGTTACAGGACATACTTCGTTGTGGCTAGTCGTATGGTTCGTCCGGGTCAGATCTACCGGGTGGCTGTGAATGTTCTTCAGACGCCTCTGCCACTAACAGTAAGGGCATCCATTTCAAGGAATGGTGTCGAGATAGGCGCTGATACGAAAAGCGCCAGAGAAGATAATCCCGAGACACTTATGATGAGGGTAAGTGTATATTATTATTGTTTTTGTTTGTGCGGGTGACGTAGATTTAGTGCAGAACAATATAGGTGCATTAAAAATAACACCGAAACACTAGTAGAAGCTTGCAATGGCATAGGTCTATAGATGAACGTAGAGAAAGCGAGGAGGTATGATAACGAGACGAAACACAGAGGAAGAAGAAAACAGAAATAGAACTATTAAGAATGAGAACATAGAAAAATAAACAATATTAAATACGTGGGTGCTTATGTAACAAGGGAAAACGAAGTCACGAAGGAAACAAAATTAAAAGATCATTTAGTTTCGGGCAACACGTGTTTCTATCGAGTCCAGATTTTCGTAACGTCATGATTAACGACCAGATTTTAATGAAGGTTAAAACTGAAAATATACAGAATGGTAGTGCTACAGTAGAAGTCCGATAGTCCAAAAGTCCGGAACGTCTGATTGTCCGGCACCATCCCAGTTTTTTTTTTCTGTAAACGCTTGTGAACGACAGTTGAAAGCGCGTGGCGCGGTTCGGAGCCACTCGGAAGTGCCCACTACGCGTTTGCTACTGTTAGACGCAATCAGCATTGTTCGGAATAATTGGAATCGTTCGGACTTTACTCGGCTTATCTCGGATGTCACAACACACAGGTTCAGTTTTCGCTGTACGACTTAGCCTATACCAGTAGTAAGAGGTACCGCCCGATAGTCCGGCATTTTCGGTAATCCGGCACCTGGCCGGTCGCGAACGTGCCGGACTATCGGACTTCTGCTGTATATGGTGCGAAAGTTTGAGTACGACCCTGGCAGATAAAGTACAATGGTCTTGTGAAAGACATACGGACCGAAAAGGGATGAGATAACCGTAGAATGGAGGAGACTGCATAATGAAGAACTCCACAGACTGTATGATTCATCCTATATCATAACTATATTGGAGTCACGACGCCTAAAATGGGCATGTCACCCAGCTCAGATGGGAAAAAAAACTAAGATTACATTGCATCGTGTTTGGAAAGCTTGTAGTATCAAATTATGATTATTTTTGTAAGCTCAGATGACTTAGAGAAGTTAGGGGTGTTTGAGTCCTGGATTTGAATCCAGAACCTTATCGATTATGAACCGAGTATAGTACTGTTGACCCAGCGTGGTCCTTACGTATAAGGTCAAGAAAGAAAGAAAAAAAAACTTTAAGGAGGATAAGCAAAGAACCGAAAACATTATGATAGAAGCGGAACAAACCGCACACATTTCAAGTTTTTATTTTTCATATGCGCCACACACTCGGTTTCACCATTCTTTCTCATCACCATCCATTTTACTAATATGACTTCTATGCCTCTCTCTCTCTTCCTGTGTCGGCGCGTGTGATATAACCTGATAAATAATGACAAAGCGGGAAAAAGAAGAAATAATAACGCACTAAATCATCCTTTACCCCTTCTTCTTCTTCTGCAATGTGAGACATAGCGAAAGGTTTCGTTAAACTTAACAGTAATAAGTTATAGATACAAACGCGGCTCCTTCTCTGCCGACGTGACCAGCTTACTTTTTATAGTATCCAAAGTTGTGTGCAAATAGAAAAGGTATTTCCAATATTATAGTTGTAACTGGTATCATATTTCCGGTGTTGATTTCTGATTTTTGTCTATGGCTGAGGAGAACCCTAGGAAAACTTCCTCCTGGATGGGCGATCGTTGGAAATATTTGTATGTCAGTTTTCTTCTGTGAATTGCTCAAGTATTTACCATGTAAAGAGCATTCATTGTTGGATATTATTGTGATCTGGTAATATCGGGAACATTTCATCTGTTGCACTCCCAGTGTTGACTAGTTTTTTCTTCAGGATTTTTGCGTAATGGGGTGTTGCAAGGACCCCGTCAGAGCGCAAATGCTTTTTTTTTACTCACATTTATCAAAGACATAAGAAGGCAAGTCTTAAATAGCATTTGTTTAGAACAGCCATGAGGTATACGACCGACCCCTTGCCCCCACGAAAATATTTAATAAGTGGGGTCGGGCGCAAAGAGGTCCCTTAAAAATTCACAATACGTAGCCTTTTTGAATTGAATTGTATTTATATGCCTTTAAGCATCTTGACTAGGGTAGGGTAAAGAATGTGGAAAAGAAGTCGCGGTCACGGACTGAAAACATTCAGCCAAGATCGAACTCAGGACCTACCGAAAGCTAAGCAGACATTATACCATGTAACCACTTAGCAGTAGCAGTCAAAACATGTTTAGAATTTTCTTTCTTATAATGCTCGTCGTCTTTTTGACTGCTAACTTTATATATTGGAAACTTACCAAATTGCTGGTAGGTGAAAAATAAAATACAATTTAGGGAAGAGAACAGTTTCGGTCAATATTGTAAAGAATCCCGTCTTATGCTTCGTGTCGCTATAACACAAGTGTGTTTGGCGTGTTTTTTTATTAAGCGTTCATATACAAAGATTTTAAAAGTTTTATAATAGTAGTTGTATTCTCTTCTGAGACTTATTACGAACGGAGTGTATTCTTCGTCCTCTGTTTGAAAAGTTAACCGAAACTTCGTCGTACGATCAAAGAGACGCAGAGAAAGAGATAAACTTCTAAGATGAATTCATAAACGAAGTGTTTCAAAAGTTCTGCACACTCAGAATTGCAACCCAACCCCTACAACGCTGATGTAGTGCTTATATGCATCGATTACTGTAGTTTACAACATTATCCAAGAATTGCCCACTTGCATATTTATTAGAAGTTCTTTTCGTTATTTTTTTTTTTTTTCTTCTTTAAAGAGATTTTTTCCTTCCTTTGCATCGTTGCCAACAATTGTTTTCCACAAAATGTAACAGCGGGGTAGTTTTGTAATGTGACCGGATATATACGACCACACTGGGAGAGAGAAATAAGCATTTAAAGTTGGTGGAAAATAAAGAAAATAGGAAAATTTTATCTATAAATTCCAAGGGGAGGGGGAGGTAATTGTTTCCGTTGCTGGAAAACACTATTTTTCGGTGTGAATAATTTGATTTCTGAATATCCGGGTATGTTCGAGTCACACAATGTTTCCAACTGTTGAAAATTAAAAATATATGTGCTACACGTAAAAAAAAAAAAAAAATAATAATAAAAATTTTACGTTGTATATTCTCATGGAAGATGTTAACAGTTCTGTCGTGAGAACATAGTAAAAAGGAGGTTAAAACTTGTGTTTAAAAGTGATTAGCTTATCTACAAAACGATTAAGTTGGCAACATTGCTCGCATAAATTTATATTTTATTTTGAACATTTATTCGTATTTGTAAGGTCAGTTCTGTGTCTGGTACGAATTTGGTCGACGAATGTATTTTATACTTGAAAAAAAAGAAGAAGAAAACAAAAGTAGTAAAATACTGCCGTTTTGTTTCCCTTTTCTATCTGTACTTAAAATACGCTGTGTGATGTAGCCATTCTGCTCTCGAAAATAATGTTTTTGAGATTAAAATTGCTATAAAGTACTAAATTTCGTAAGCTATTACCATCTTTTATAATTTCCCCTTAATTAGAATGTTACAGAAACTTCTTAAGAAAAATTTGCACTTTCATTGCTAACACGAAACTTCCGAAATAATGCTTTTATTTACTTTTTCCCTTGTAAATAAGTCAGGCTTGCTTATGAACCACCGTGGGAGCAGGTGTACGGAAGGCACCCCACGTGCTCGCATTTATGTTTTATATTAATTTCTAAATCTTATTTCTACTCAGATAACACAAGTAATGACGTGGAAGCAATTTAATTTCTATTTAAATTTTGAAACTAAATTTTCTATCATAACAAGGTAGTTTAGATATTGCTGGTGTAATTCTTAATTACGTGAAATAAAAGCAGTATTGTTTTTACAAGAAAGAAAAAAAAAATCTAAGTTTGATTTTTAGTTAGAGACCGAGTCGTTCCTCAGATAGCAGATAACATTTGGACAAGTTGACTTTTACACTTGCAATTGCGTACATAAGTTTGCCATGATAACTTTGTTCTTTTTTTCGTTTGTTCCAGCAAAGATACTCCGAGCGGTCGTTGATAGAACACTGGTTTAGCAATCACAAGGTCCTGGGAACGATCCCAGCGACCGTCCATACTGACTGAGTTTTTCCCAGTTTTTCGTGAAACGACATCAAGCAAGTGCCGGAATGGTACCTACAAAATAGGCCCTGGCCGACTCACTTCGAATATCCTCACCCTTACCAACCTGAGATTTCTGAAGATCATAAATAAATGTAATTCAATTCCAGTAAAGATATTGAAACTACGATCATTGACGCTGCAGTAATAGTACCATGACGTAATACTCTGTTCATAGTCGTTATGTTCCGCTTCGGACATTATTGTTACTTTCGTTTCGCGTGCGCAGTGAAGTTAGTGAATATGACCGACTTTTCATATACGAGTTAGCCGCTTGCGACATGCGTAAGTAAACAATTGAAGCACATGTTTAAGTATTTCTATTGGCTACTCATAGAAATCGTAAGCAAAACACGCAAATGAAAATCTGGCCTTATTTATGGTTAAGTACAGAAGTATGTAGTCAATTTTATTTTGTAACATTCATCAGTGTCGTTTGTGTCCATGATCACGGCACCTTCCCATTGTCTACTAACGTGAGGCGATAGTCGTGCATGAACGTGGGGGAAGATCCGTTCTGTTGTCATTGGAAGAGTGCTTGCCAAGAGGCATCATCTTTCACACTTCAGACAAACTTAGACTATAGGTCCCATCTTGTTCATTATCATAAGTTAAATAATTTTTAAATTGGGTTCAACATTGGCTCACCCTTAACATCTTGAGAAGATCCTTTTTGACCTTTTCAAAAATTATTAGGCATGTAATAATAAACAAACTAAAAGAACACTTAAATCTTCAATAAAATATCAGCCCCAACCCATAGTTTTTTCTAGATGGCTGAGGGATTAGTTTGATTTAGCTGTGTAATTAGCTGTCTCATCCGATTGTTTGATTCAACAGTGATGAGGGAATTTTATTGTATTAATGTTCTTTGGGCATCTTTGGCTTAGGCCGGGATAGTGTAGGGGAGAGGATATGGAAAGGGACACGTTTGAAGATACTATCCCGGCCTTAACCTAGTGTGACTGGGAAAATACTCTGAAAATGTTAACTCAGAATGGGTAGCCACTGGGTTCAAAATAAGAACCTTCGGACATCGAAGTCAGCACTCTACGAACTGAGCTACAGCCATTTGGCAGCGACGGGAGACTGCCTAATTCAGTTGTGTAATACAGATCAGAGAGTCTTGTTTCTCGCGTATGTAGGCCTAACAGGTGTATAATTCAAGAACAGAAGGCTATTTATCTAATTTAGTTGTGTGTTTTAGGAACTGAGAGAGATTTATCTAATTTGCTTGTGTAGTTCTAGATTGATTACGGTTAATGTAAAGCAAAGATATATGTATAAACAAAAGATGGCAGCACTATCTTCATATACGTCTAATATATTCTTATCGTTGCACGAAATTTCAATGCTGCTCCTACAAATTCAAGCCTAGATTGTTCAAACCTTCAGGGAAGAAAGTTCATAACCAATTCAAGAGTTCTATCCGTGCCGATTTTTTATTTTCTTTCTTGTTCATTGTTGAAAGAACTTCATTGTTATAGGGTTGGAGGATATCCATAACAATAATGAAGCTCTTTCAACAATGAACAAGAAAGAAAATAAAAAATCGGCACGTATAGAACTCTTGAATTGGTTATGAAGTTCGAATTCTAGCTAGGTTTGAATTTGTAGGAACAGCATTGAAATTTCGTACAACGATAAAACTACATTAGACATATGAAGATAGTGCTGCCTGCCATCTTTTGTTGTATATCTTTGTTTTACACTAATCTTAAACTGGGGTATAATGAGAGAAAAGGAAAATTACACACAATTGAGCCAGAAAATCTGCAGTAAATAGGTATTTAGAGTGACCTTGGAGGTAATATTTATTTGTGAGTCCACAAGTAGGTGTTCATACCAACCCAGCAACCATGAACTTTCAGTGCGAATATATTTTTTAGAGAATTTCATAGTTTCAATGTCACTGGCTGAAGATGAACTTTTTTTTCCTATAAGAAAAAAGGAGAGAGTATTTAAAGAACATAGGTTTATAAGATGCAGCAATGTTTTCCAGATGTCTTTCCAAGAAATGTCAGGAGATGACGTTAGCAACGAGAACAAATTTAAGCTCTTCTTACCAACTTGAGTTAAAGGAATTAAAAGCTTTTTAGCACGAAGGTGGTGGTGAGTGCTCTAAGAAGGAAGAGTGGATAAAATTATTCCGCTACTTTACCATACGTTTTCTTTCCACGCTTTATAATTAATTCAGAAGGCGGTTGAAAGAATACGAAAATGAAGAGAAGGGAAGAATACATGGATGAATGAGAAAAGAAGGGGAGCGGTAAAAGAAGAAGAAAAGGAACAAGATATGATACAACAAAAGGATGACTTTTTTTTTTTGGTATATGAAAGGGATTATTTTTCTTTTGCAAATTTCGTTGTTCTTCTTAAACAGTTTGTGAAAGCTTGTCTTTTCTTCTGTCTGGTAGAGATTTGTTATAACAACGTCACAGACACTCTTCAGAAGCAGATAAGGAACAATACAATACACGGGATGAACTTCTAAGAAAACGGAGAGATTAAACATGCAAGTTTCTTGTTGTTTCTTTTGTGAAGATTCACTGAAGAAGATCTTTCTTTGCTGCTAGAAGTGTTAATTTGCGGTTAGTAGTGGTGTTTTAAGATGAACTGTTAAAGAAATGTATGCACAAATGATCCATTCGTACAGGCCCGTAGCCAGGATTTCGTTAAGAACGGGGCACAGATAAACCCTTTCTCTCCCTGTCTCATATACATATGACCCTTCTTAACCGAGTAGTTAACACGCTTTTTGCACTTGGTACGCACAGGATTTTCGGTGCTAAGGAAATTTAAGAGCTACTTACAGAAAGAATTAACGAATTCCAGTCCAAAATGCTAGATAATAACGGTTGAGTAACTACTGTTATTTTAATGAAAATAATCTATATTTGATTTTACGTTCAGTAAGAACTCGTTTTTATTTATATACAAATATATAAGGAACGCTCTCCCAGCCCGTCTGGTCAGCGTGGGAGCAGTAGACCAACTCCTCCCTTCGGGGAGAGGCCTCATCCACTAGTGGATGGAATATGGCTGTGATTTATTATATAAGGAACGACTCTGAAGGAACTGTTCTTACAGAATCACCTGAATAGACAATTCTAATAGCCTACTGCATGATTCTTCGGGTTTTAAAACCTGTTCTGATGAACTAAGAAAATTATTTAATATTTGTACATACCTGACCAATATTTTTACATTCAAAATTCTTGTTTTTATTTTTGTATAATAAGTGAAAGCTGATTTCTAATTATTTGCTTTGCAAAAGGTGATTAAAATGCCTGTCCCATAGACCTGGGGTCTTCCTCAAGCCCCCGAATCAGAAAGCTACTCGACAAATATGAAATATGCCCTGAGATACCAAAACAGAATGAAGCAGACCATGAAGGGCTGAACTGGAATTTGAATTATTTTTATGTATGGCCTTTAGGCATGTAAGGCTCAGGCCGGGATAGGGGAGGGGAAAGGATTTGGGAAGGTGTCGGCTAGGGTCTACGTTGAAGGTGCCATCCCAGTATCCATTCTTCGCTCGTCGTCGTCTGTAGCATCGGGGCATTTTTGCAAGATGCCGATTGTTTGGCTGAATTTGAGTGCACAGAGAAAGCGTATGCAGTTATAATGATGCAGAGAACGTTGCGCGTGGAGGTACGTCTTCTAGGATGAATCGCACTTCTGTCTGCAGCACCGTGATTATTGCATCCAAATCTGGCTGCACTATGGCGACAGACTGGGCGAGTACTGTATTACGCAACGCCATACTGGTCCGGCATCTGCATTATGTTCCCTATAGCACCTACGCATTTCCGGGACGTAGAGCAGTCATTGCTGCATTGCTGATATATTGGTGCCTATTATTTGTCATTATCTTCAGTTCTTACATGCGACTATTTTCCAACAGGAAAATGCGCTACCGCATGTAGTACACAACGTGCGAGAATTCTTGCAATGCATACTATGTTTCACTTCTTTGGCCCGCGCGTTCAACAGATCTGTCGCTTATTAAATATGTCTGGATCCAGTGTTCGAAGTGGATTTGAAAAGGTAAGGTTACGCTAAGAGAAGTGGGCTAGAAATGTAAGGGCACGCTTGGACCTAGTAATGGCAATTGCCAATTGAAAGTAAAGGCAATGAGCTCTCATTAATAAAATGGTAGTGGGTACGCCAAATCCAAAATGAAAAGGGTAAGGGCACGACGTGCCCCCACTTCGAGCACTGTCTGACTCATGATCTCAGTCAATGACTGGTGCATCAGAGATCCCATCTCCCTCGGCTACGGCAGATGAATTTTGTTTGGCAGCATATCGACAGGATTACCACAGGGACCGGTGGATTACCAAAAAAAATGTTTTCCTCTCCATGTGTCATCATTAGGGTTCGGAACTTGATGAAATGTCAAGTTTCTTTTTCTTAAAGGCTTGGGGGACGATTCCGAGTGTAATTAAAGCTCATTTCACCCTAAGGGCCTAAAATGAAGCACAACCTGTGATTTGCATTTTTTTTTTTTTTTTTTTTGCCGTTTTCGGGTTTATTGGTCTTTTTTTTAAGTCATTTTATTAGTCCTTTTTTTAAAAATTATTTACTCTTATTTTCAGAATTTTCCTGCTTACTTGTACTTACTTAGTTACATGTATCCCACATACAAACATGCTAAACACAAAGAAAACGATACTTAGGATTGTAACAACTCAAGATAGAGCAAGGAGATGCGAGACGTCAGGTCAGCTCACAGCAGAAATAAAGGAAGAAAGACTTGATTGTAACTGAATGTTGAACAAGATATTTTCTCCATTCCGTGTCAGTTGTTCCTTTCTCCATTCTATAAACATTTGAAAACGAAAGAGGAACAGGCCGCGAAAATGTCGAGCGAATTTTACATTGAGTTCAAGCTTTTTCCCCGACTTATTTAACAATCTGACTGCCGCAAGCAAAAAAAAGCACAGGAAGGGATGGAAATAAGGAAAAGTCCAATCTTCTATGGTGGACGAAAACGTTCTTTCACCTTGTCTCGCTAGAGACGTTTTGCCAAATTCACATCCGGGCTAAAAGTTATGTTCCTTTTTGTAACCAATCGTAGCACGAAAAAAAAAAAACTTTTTCAACGAATTTCCAAGAAATATTTTATTCCAACCCAGATTAGACCAGATTTTTAGAACTAAAATATCATCAAAACCGTAGGATAGAAAGATCGATTTCATAGAAATATCGGACGTAGCCCTCTAGGAAAGAAGGGGAGGCATACAGTCTGTGGCGTACGGCAAATCCGAATAAGCTGGATGTGGAAAATAGCTGATTTTCTTAATCAGTGGCACATATAAAAAAAGATATTACTCTTGAGTACTGTAGAATCTACAAATGTTTTAAGTGTGATGTTCGAGTAATAAACATCTTCCCATGAGAGATCCCAACGTTAGCTAAGCTAGTGAAATATTTATAATCCGTAATAGTAATTAACTTTAAACAAATCTTCTGTAAAATTCATGAACCCGGAAAGAAAATCATTTTTCCTAAACATAACCCTGTCTAGCTTTACTTTCCTCTGTTCATTTTGTTTTTTAATTTATATCAGGTTGCTTGTAATCCTGCAGATATAATAATTTATTTACGTGATCACATAATAGAAAAAGAGTTTTATAGGTCATCAAGTTCCGAACCTTACTCATCGTGTAATAGTACAGCCCTATTGACGTACAGCACAGCGCGAAGTGTAATCTTCGGGAGAAAGCTGTCAACTTTCCAGTGCTATACGGAATATTTTAATCTGCTTAAGATCTGCCCTCTTATCCTTAGAGTTTGAATGTTATTTAAGACCTTTAGGCAACTTTGGCTCAGGACGAATGGATGATGATGTGAGAATTGGTGAAATGAAGAAAGTATAGAGAGAAACGGGAAAATCCCGAGAAAACTCACGCACATTGTGTTTGTCCACCACAAAACCGACGTGGCATGAGCTGAGATCGAACCGACGACCCTAAGCACAAGAGGTGAACGCTCTATCACTGAGACACTGCGACCCTTATCCTTGGAGTTGCATCCTTTATGAAACACATTGTAGATAGGACAAAATATCTTACGGGATGATTCAAAGGAATGACAATGGCCAGAACCCAAGTCTGCTGATTTGAAGGGTGTGAGGCAAAAACATGGTAATCCACAATGTTAAACTTTTAAGAAATTCGATTTTTACTGCTGCACAAGTCATTTTCATTGGCTGAAAGCTGATTTTTCACGTAAAGCTCTACATAAAGGCTTAAAATGATTGTACCAAATCAAAATAACGAATTTCTATTTTTCATGCTGCTGTGTGGGTTACCATGTTTTATTATTTATACCATAATATTCGCTACCTAAGTCACTAAAGAATAAATCTTTTCACCGAACTCGCTGTAAGAAATGTTTAATTTAAAAATTCTTTTCCTTTTTAGTGGCAAGCTGGTATACTGCTCCTCGTTTCCCGCCATCTTAATTGTTGGTTACCATCTTATGAATCCCAAAATGTTACAATAGGCTTACCATAAGTAAATATTGCTGCCATCTCTGGAGCACAATTTGAAGTCGGACAACATTAAACGACGCGGTATGATTCCTTTCCATCGGGTGCTGAATAACTCAAAAATTAAACATTTGTGGGTTACCATGTTTTTGCCTTACACTCTTCATTTCTTTAGAGTTACCTTTAATCACAACAGGTAAATGTTGGGACTTCGACTTGAAGTAAGGCAAGGACTGTACTTTCTGCAATCCATTTACGAATAGAGTAATGAAATTAAGGATATACGGTCTTAAGTTGTTTGTAAAGTCTTTGAATAATATGCAAGCTGAGTGTACGTTCAAATCTCTCTTCGCAAAGTTCCATGTACGCGCTTAAACCATCAAAGATCTATGAAATTCAGAACTTCTGCGGAAGAGCGATGAAAGAAATCAGCAGTCTTTCCAAAAATGGGGACAGGGAAATGAATGGCAAAAATCAACGAAAGACAAAAAAGAAAACAATGACGAAGTACTGAGGACAGCAGGTGAGAGACCCATAATACTGAAGACGCTGAAAAAGATAAAAAATAAGATGGTTAGCACATTGATTACAAAGAAATTTCGTACTGAAGAATACAAGTGAACGTATAGTTGATGTGAATATGAGGAAGGAAGACAGATGCATCATTTTGGAACTCAAGATTAGTGTTAAGCTAACCTTCATGGGCGTACCTCTTTCAGCCGTACACTAATGAAGATACGCAGTGGTGTACTTTTCCCTCATAGTCAGTGCAACAAATCTGACACTACGAATAAGAGACAAGTTTGCGTTTAGGGAAATACCAGGTGTCCTTTCCCCTCCCTATATACATACAGTTTCCTCATCCTAAAAAAAAAAAAAAAAAAAAAAAAAAAAAAAAAAAAAAAAAGCATGGTAAAGAGAGATTGGAAACCACTTGGTGCAGTAACCGTAATAAACTAAATACTGGTGTATGTTATACTGTATAGGCAGTTAACGCCAAACAGAGCAGTTCGTAAATTAGAGCAATGTGCTATTTTTCCCTTGTTTATGCCAGGAGTTTTGCGAGGACACGCAAGCGCTCTGTTTACTGCCTGTGGATCTCAACGCAAAACTGTTTCTTTTACACATAGTCAGGGAGAGACCGTATTTACTGGAACCCCTCATAAAAAGTACAGGAAGAAGGAGAAATGGTGGGAGACCAGTAGAAAAAGTTTGGTCGCATAAAGCAATAAACACAGTACGAACGTAATACATAGATGATTAATGCAGACAGCGGAAAGAAAAAAAAATAATAATACGCTACGTAAAGTGAGTTATTTGGTAGCAGCGTGGAGAAAATTTTATACTGCAGAACTCCACAACTGCAAGAACATTTTTTTTTTCTGCGTGGAAAGAAAAAGATACATCTAAATTACCAAGGAAGGAGAGATGGGTACTGCCATTGTCTCGTGTCCAGAAGAGATGTTCACTGTACTGTCTAGAAGTAGGGGAATACACTACCCAATTGTTAAAGAGTAAATGACGCAAGAAAGTAGTGATATATCTCCAGATCTTATTTGTATAGTGGCATTTTTAGAATAATATTTCATTTCCAATAGTGTCCATTGAGCTAAATTTATAATGAATCCAATGCGAATGTTACGCAAACACAAATTAATACCGAGTGGGTAAAGGCAGGTAAGTTGAAGTCCGGTTAGATTCTTCCGTTTTTCATACCGTCCGTCAGAGGATTTCTTCCTCCATTCGTGTTTTCCTCGTTAATCGCTTGTTCTGCATATGTGTACTTCATTTGGAAACTTCAGATACTATTCCTTCCGGAGATTTTTTTTTAAAGCTGACCCCATATTCCATACGTCTTATACTGCATATTACTTTAGATACATGATGTAGCATTTGCGTATATTGAGTATTAGGGGGCGGTAAGGGGAAAAAAATCTTAGAGTAGTAGACCTCCTATTGTTAATACGAAAATAGCGAAATATGCGGGGCGGGGGAGGTAAACAAGAGCCTTAATTTAGCGGTATCTGTTTTCACATATGTGCACACATATTCTAGGAAACAGTTTAGGACTTACATAAAATAACAGTGCGTTGATGCTCTCTTGATGATTCAAGAAATTGAAATTTTAATATTTTTGCACCTACATCAGTTAGTTTTCTACCCCAAATTTTCACTAGTAATTTACAACTAGTAATATTAGTAATCTAATAATCCCCTGGATCTTCCCTGTTATTCTGTAATGTTATTGGAGCAATTGAACAGGGGGATATCGTCTTTCTATTCAGTGGTGTGAGCTGGAATTAAATGACTGTTATAGGACATGCTTTCCAAAGGTTCTTTTTGTCCAAGCAAAAATTATGAATTGTCTCTAAAGAAAAATTAGATATGTCTTTGGCTGTTTCACTTTGAAGGACTCCTAATCATAATAACTTGCTTTGTATTCCTTCAATAATGTCGAAGTATTGAACTACGGATGGAAATATTTTTAGTTGTTTTGGATTGCTCGCATCAGTAGAAATGCCATAATGTTTTGTTTGCACAGGTTAACTACGAAAGGTTAAATGTGTTTGTGCTCTACGAACGAGGTCATGAGATCCAAAGTGGGTTTCCCGACAGTTCTTTATTTCCGGTACGTTTTGTAACCCTTAGTAAACTAACCTGACTTTATCTAACCTCCTCGACGCAAATAATGGCGAACGGATAACAGGAAAGGACCGTCTTCTCATGTTATTTTAAAGGAAAACGATTGTAATTAACATCTTTTCTCAGAGAAGAGAGGTCGTTTCCTAGTTGCAGTGATCTCACATATTTGGCCAAATGTTCATTATGGGCGTTGATTCTTTTGTATGTTTTAATAATCGCTCAGTATACAAGAATCCATGGCCGCCAAATTCTCGTTATTTACTGCCAGAGTCAAAGATCCCAGAACACCCTGTGCTTGCACTTTGACGGAACAATGAACAAATCGGTGCTGTGAAGAATCTTGAACCCTTATCAAAATACTACTACGTGAGTCAAGTTAGATATACAAAAAATAAGAAAGACTAACTTCATTTTCGCTATGGTTGTCTTTCAGTTCTCGTAATTTAATTTATGTGTGAGAGCTTCAGTTAGTTCCTCCTTGCTCATCTAGTCCACTTAGTCTCAGCAGTTTCGTGAAACATTTTCGCAGTTCCCTACCGCGTTTCCCGTTTAGACAAATAAAGAAAAAGGAGAAAAAGCAGTAAAAATTCAACAGTTGTTGACTCATGCCTCGAGGAGGGATTACGTAATTGCCTTCTTCATGAGCACCAATGGGGAAGTGTGAAAATGGTATACGTTATGAGAAGTGAATACAAAAAGTCTTGGCTGACTCTCCAGTCAAACAATGCATGTAACAAGCTCCATCAAATATTTATTTAAGATAACAGCGAGAACAGAAACATTGCTTGACAAAAAAAACGGGACGTGAAACAAAAGACTAACAAAAAAAGATGGCAGAAGTAAAACTGATTAAAGATGGCGTTTATATTCAGACAACGGCATTGTGCTATGAAATAAATTTTACTTTCAAATGAAAGAGGATGGAGGGGAAGTGAAATCTGTGTGTCGAGGGAGGCATTTCAAAGATTTTCCTCACAATAGAGGTAATATATTGGGTATGCAAAATTATGGTGCTTTTTCCTTTCATATTAAGAGTGGCGATGTTGTTGGGGAAAGAAGAGATCGGGTGCAGGCGGAAGCTTATGTCCTGCCTCCATAATGGGGTGGGAAAAGTTTAAGCTCAGACTACCTTACCATACCTAAAAAAATATCTTACATTATTTATCTATGAGATAGTCGCGTTGCGACTGCAAGACACCAAGTCCTACAGATACCCCTCCCTTAGTTACACCTTATAAATTGTATCGTGAATTACTCGGTTCCATTGGCTTCGGGGCTACAATGTGGATCACAACCCATACGATTAAAGCCATTCTCTAATTGCCGTACGTGAAGCTTTCAATTCGAGAGTTCTTTATCTGTTTACATTGTGTCACTGCTTTCAAAACGCTCGATCACATTTTCTCATAAATACATATTTTGTGTTCTGTAGGTATGGATTGAGTAATATGTCCCCCTCCAAACTTTACAGTGCTGTTTAGTGTGAGTAATCTAAGCGAAATTGGGCGAATTTGATCAAGCCTAAACCAAATTTATTCTTCTGACGAACTGAAACAAGATGGCTAACTTAACAACAGTTCAATTCTTCATTTTCAGTATAGAAAAAAAATCTTGAAGAGTTGATTACATCCAAACAAGAATTATACAACATGTAAAAACGGGTGTTTATGCAAAATCACTCACCCTGAGAGCAATGTTCGATTTGCCGTGGGGGATACCGGGGATTTTCCCTGGTGCTTAAGAATTTCGTCCCCGGTTGTTGATTCCGAATATCATCCCAACCAGGGATAAAATCATTGTATTTCTACCCAAACATGTAGTATGTTGCAACTTACCAGCAACCACTAGTGTTAGTAGTATTCGCCTTCGTAATTTATGATAAATCGAACACTTCCTGTGGGGGTTACTGTACGCAGGGTGTGGGTAATAATGCGCCCACACTCTAAAGAGGGAAGTTACTTTTACTTTTTAGATACTTATTTTATTTGAAAATCTTTTAGTGCTCAAAGAAAATAGTTCAAAAGGGCAAACTTTTGACATATATCGCACACACAATTGATTGGAATATCCCCCCCCACCACCACCACCACCAGTGAATTCGACGATTCCAAGAGAAACATAACCTAACTCATTTTGGTTTCCTAAGGATTCAATCCTACATCAAGATTACGTTTTTAAATCCATATTACCAATCATTTCCAGCAATGTTCGGTTTGTTATAAATTACGAAGGGGGAATCCGAAAACCAGTGCTTGCTGGTCATGACATACTACTTGTTTGGGTAGAAATACCAAGATTATATCGCTGTTTAGGAGATATTTGGAATCAACATCTGGGGATGAAATTCTCACGCACCAGGAAAAAATCCCCGGAAAATCGGACACTGCTTTCCAGCTAAAGCTCTCTTTCTTTACTGAAAGTGCGGGTATTTGTAATGTTGTTAATTTACGCATCTTATAAAGCTAATCGTCTAAGTTTTGTGGGGGTTAGTCGTAATTCTATTTCCACTTTTTTAGGCTTCTGTTCTAAACGAAGTTGCTGAGGGTAAATTTATTTTCAAAGTAGATTCTGCAGTGTTGAAACATTTTTGCCCACTTTCCGAATCCTCCTCCTACCCTCAAGAACCTTTTGCAAATTATCTCACGTATGAGACTTTCTCCCATTTTTACTTGTAATTCTTTGGCGTCTTCAGGTAAAAAGATGGCAAGAATAGAATAAAAATACGCATTTTCTTACCTATAAAAATACCTATTACGTATGAAATGCCTTGACTACATTTAAACGACTCAAAGTTTAAACGCGTATGAGGGAAATCATGCAGGTCTATACTTGTAACTGGTCTACTAAATTCACTTTTCAAATTTCCGAAACTTTTTCTTCACAGTTGAGAAGTATTCCTTGGTAGTGGAGTCTTTTAGTAACCTATGTTAGCAATTATGAATTTTCTGTTCCCCTGACAAGTTTTTTGGAAAGCTGTTCACTCAAATGTTAACATAACTAGCACATTATTTCATTGTATCCAATCTAGCTTTTCATGTGGTTGAAAAGTCCAAAGATAAAGCCTACATACACTGCATTAAACTATTGTAGGTTAAGGTGACCGGTTTCTTCATACTTTTTTCCGTGACACGTAAACTTTGGAACAGTGATAAGTAAACTGGACATCATACGAAAAGCATAATAAAACTATCTTCATGTATATTCTGTATATTTAATTTAAAAATTAAATCTTTTGTGATATTTTAAAAATCTATGGGGTGGTTGCAGGCAAAATTGGAAGAATGAGACTTCTTTTCTTTGACAAAATCTCTACGATATGACTTTCTCAGTAAATAATTCTCAATGCTTCATTTCTTCTCCCTCTTCCTCATCTTCGCCTTCATCATGACATTTTGGCGACGAGAAAAATACGTAGTGGCGTAAAAATAAAATTAAACTCCTATCGAAAACGCACAAACACGACTGTTTAGCTATGTACTGAATGGTGCCAGTACATTTGTTAACTTTGTATCATTTCTGGTTTTCTATTTTACTTACATATCCCCTCCCCTCGTTTCATTAACCTGAATAATTGAGTGTTCATTCTACCTTTACTGTTTAGGTGATTCAGGATTCGTCTGATATTTCTTACTGGAACGGATCTTCTTCAGTAATTCAGGATTCTCCAAGTTGTTTCCTAAAAAGATTCACACGACGTATTAAATTTTGGTTTTACTACCAGCATTGCGTGAATTGACTCAATTTTTGTCACTTTTCCTCCACCCATATATAGTTCATTAGATAAAATGATCTCTCCATAGGGACATTGCTGCCGGGTCAGTATTCTCAATAACTATCTTTGCCTTCTTGTGGCGAATGTTATTGTCCTTGAAATTTGGCGCCCGAAAGTTGTCAGGTGCGTCTTTTTCTCTGTAGAACTGGCTTTTACTGGTAAACTAATGTTGTGGGTTGGGGTTATTATTATTGTTATTTTAGATTTTCTAGAAACCGGGGATCAATACAGCCGCGGACAGAAGTGTTATTTCGGGGACTGTCCCCGAAAATCGGGGTCGAATGGCCCCCTTATTCTAGATAGGAAGCAGGGTCAAGCAGTGAACCGATAAACAAGAAACATGGTTATCAGCTTAAATGTTAGTAGAGTTTTCGCCCTAATTGATGTACAGTAGACAAACAAATGAAATTTGAATTTGTAAAAGATCTCTAAATAGAATTTGGAATATTTGCATTCTAATCCACATTTATTAACAAAAGATTCATCAAATCAACAGCGTAAAAAATAAGTTTATACACTAGTGATGTTTCGAATTGGTCTCTTCCCAGTACCCAACCGCCAACGGGGAAATCCGCATTCGTGAACCGGTAACGGCAGCGACCTTATTTCTCTTAGCATCTGTTCTTTTTCGGATCAAAACTGAAAGAAACCCAGCTCAGAATGAAAGAAAATAAGTACTCTGTTTTTAGTGTAATGTTTGTTCATTTTATCTCCTGTTGAAGGCTGATTACAGTGAAATGTATACTCATCGGTTTAGCAACGTGTTTGGGTAGAATATAAGATTTTGAATCGTACACTTTTTTGTCTTTACACGCCAACACTAAAGCTACAGGTCGTCAGCTTGAACTCTCTGCTATAACTGTTCAAGAAAGGGAAAGGTAACGGGGATATAGTCTATGTAGCATCCCGGCATTCATCTGGTGGGGCTGAGGAACACACTGGAAAACTGAAGACAGGTGACGGCTGTGAATGAGACTCGAACCTGCTTCCCCTTCCTCCCACGCGCTTATCGAAAACCAGCGATCATAATGACTAATCCACGAGGGGGTTACTATCTTTGAGTTTTAAGATGATGACAGGTAGTGGTTACACAATGGATTATTCTGCACATGGCTGTGATGAGAATCAAACTACCTTTTAAATGATATATCACGCCATGGTTTCATTTAAAGAGATTTGAACTGGCAGCCACTACAGCGAAGGAAGTGTGACAATACACACAGCTCGAAAACTAAGTTGACAGATTTTCAGCATTTTTACACTGAAATCACTCCTTTACACAAAATAAAAAGTGGGTGGGAAGTCTTCGTTGTACCACCCTATATAAATCCGTTGGCCATCTTCCACTGTCCGCTTTTATTAAAATGAACTGAGCTGTAAAATCGCAGGGGCGTCTTTGTTCTTTCGCACTAGTGGAGCACGTTATAACTGCTTCGGAAACTCGAACAGACGGAAGAAGAAGATGGGGCTGTTGTATGCTAAGAATGCTCAGTATCCCTCTTCGTCAGTCCTCTTATATTTGAATCTATATTAGCGACGATCATTCAGGAGCAGAAGAGGAGGTGATGTCAAGTAATTCCTTCGGGAGGAGGAGAACCAGGTTGAGGGATCACAAGTGGAGTAAACCCCCCTGTGCCTCCTTTTAAATTTCAGCTCCTGTTTGCATAATAAAGTCGCTACAAGACTCCTAGGGATGCCACTGTTGGGAACCTCATTCCACCGCTGCTACCTCCCCATCATCAAATTTGCATACCCCGGAATTAAAAAAAAAAGAACGAAAACCAAAAAGAAAACATGTATAGGGTTTGAGCAAAAGACAAAAAGAAGATTTTCAGAACCTTGTCTCAGAAAGCGAATTTCAGTAGCTTACCCCCCTCCCCCCCTTTGTCGTATGCGTGCGTGTGTGTGTGTGTGGTTGGGGGATGGGGTTACTCCTCACTTCTCTAGGGCCAAACATATCAGCAAGAGGGGTGAAAAACGCCTGCCACAGGGGCTGTTGAGTTTATTAGACGTAAGAGGAAGAACGCGGAAGGAGGGTTAAAATCGCGGAAAATGCTTCATAAACCCTCTCAACGACAAAGCTTTCTGTTCCCCAAACATGGTTCAAGATGGTTTGTGAGAAGTGTTTAAAAATAGTGCCAAGGAACACACAACATCTGAAGTCAAGTCCTCTCTCTCTCTCTCCCTGTTTGAGTGAAAGGAAGATTGTCGTTACTTAAGTGGCGCACGTGCTGTTTTGTGAATGATAAAGACTCATTTTCGCTTTCCCCTGTTTCACATACTTCTCCTGGACCACTGAAAATAGACATGACTACACAATGCTTGAGAAGTAGATTGGCATGATGTATTGTTTTGTTTGTTCGATCTCAAAGTAATGTATTATAACTCGTGACTAACAAACTTGTTTCCATACACAAACCATCCGTGAGATAGCTTGAATCAAAAGTTACCTAAATGCCTTTAAATAAAATTCAGAATTCATTCGTGAGAAAATAAAAATATCCACAGGACTTTGCGGCTGCTGAAGGACATGGCATAGACTATATGGCTGGTTTCTTAAAATTAATTTTCTCCTTCTTCATCTACAGCAATATTCGTGTCCTGAGTGTGCTTTAAACTTTATGGTGTGGTTTTCAGACTAATCACGTAGATTTTCACTTAGCTTTCTATTGACGTGGGATCTAAGACGAATTTGAAGCTGAGGCAGAGTGAATGTCCACAACAGTTCAATATGCGATACTGCTCATCACGAAGGTATCATTCCTCATTTTTATCATGCCTGTTTGGTAGCTGTAGTAATGGATTTCGTCACATCAATCTGATCAATCAGTCAAATGTATCAATCAATCCGATTTGTAAAACTATGACCGTAAATGAAATCACGACGGCTAAGATTGGCAAGGCACGTAAAATGATCACGACGGCTGGCGGAAAATGAAGATTATATTCAATCGTGATTGGGAAACGGGAGGGGGGAAAGGCTGCTGGGAAGACCGAGATGTCGTTGGGAGGACAATATTAGAAAGGATCTTTGAGAGGTACACATTTGTGATGAAATTTGGCTTGATCTTGCCCAGGATAGAATCAAATGGTAAACGTTGACTACTGCGACGATGAACTTGCGAGTTGTCCCACATAGCAGAGTACATCCCTGGGACGTCCCATTTAGATCCCATTAACGTCAGATTTCTCAAGCTCCCATAGCGATGTCCTAAGGACGTCCGTGGGATAACTCTGTGGGCAATACAAACAGTTCATCCCGTATGGAGGTCCCCTGGATGTTCCCCGGAAAGCCGTGCGGGATTACCTACCTGGAATTTGTATAAATTAAATCGACCTTACTATTATAATTATTTAATTAATTATAACTATACGAAGGATATGCCTTCGTATAGTTATACGAAGGATTAATTATAACTATACGTCCCATGGATGTAAACAGGACGTCCTACGGACGTCCCGATATCCTGCCAGGAGATCCGTCAGATATTCCTGGGACGACATTTTGCTATGTGGGGTGTAAACCATGGAATTAGCTGAATGTTAATAACATCTATTGTCCTTCATTGTATAAACGTTTTCTGTTTTAATAATGTCCTTCACCTGCTTAAATAGCTTACAAGAAAATTCAAGGCGCAACTAGTAGTCCCAGACCCAGTGAGATCTATGGTAGAACATACTGCTGTAGACCAGTGATGTTAGTTTGGTGATTTTTAAGTGATTTGAGCCATAGATTACTATAGTTACTTTGTTGTAATGCTGACGTTTCCGGAGTTACTTTGTTGTAATGTTGACGTTTCCGGAGTT
>JAGDQP010005890.1:27547-46443 GCA_022664845.1 Lepisma saccharinum | reverse complement strand
TGTTGACGTTTCCGGAGTTACTTTGTTGTAATGTTGACGTTTCCGGATGTACCGATCATCTCCAGCAACTAAAAGTAATCTCTCTGGCAGAGTTGAAACGGGTCAAGTTTTGGACCGGGTTATCCAGTTCGGGGTCACTTGTGTCCAGATGAGGTTTCAGCTCTACTCTGAATTATGTTTCTATTAATACAGGGATTCAGCCAGTTTTACTAAACATGAGTTCAGTTTTGACCATGCTGTTTTTGGCGTCCTTCAGCGACGTGCCCTGCCTGCTCCCCCTTAACTTTTGTACCTTGTTCAACCCGCGGAGTAAGCGTGAGGCTTCAATTGACTTTTGTACGAATCTCGAGTTCGACCCTCTACACCAGTGATTCCCAACCAGGTTTCCGCGGAACCTTAGGGTTCCTCGACGCAGTGTTAGGGGTTCCGTGAAAATTAGTAAATATATTTTAAACATACGAATTGTTGTTTGGTTCACCTACTGTGCCATACTACTTTATATTTTGCTGGAGACTAGATTAAAATATTTTGTGCCAGGCAGCAGGGGTTCCCCCAAAGTTTTGTTAAATGTTTCTGGGGTTCCCCGAGACGAAAAAAGTTGGGGAACACTGTTCTACACTGTGCAGAAATTGTTTTCAATTTGTGAAGAGACCGCGAAGCAATAAAAATATTTTTACTCCCTTTTCAGGTAATACAAGCAACCAAAAGTTGATACTTTTGTTCCCAGCTGTAGAATATCTCTACTAAGAACGTTTTTAGATTTTCTTCACTGACGATTATTTACCTTCTTTTTTCTTCGCTTTGCTATCAAGTGGTCCTACATTCTATCCCCCGTGGGGACATAAGTGGTTTAGGTTCCTCTTAAATCTTATCTAGTTCCTGGGATTCAGTAGCAAAGTACCATCGGTTCATATTGTTCACGAATCTGCGAATCAGACCTAAGTGGACAGAACTCTCATCTTGTGAGAGTAGGGCCTACTTATTTTTATTTCACCACTTCGTGGCTCCGCGATTTGGAAAACGTTTGGGCACCACTGCCTATACGTTTAGGTCTTTTGGGTTCTTATTTTCACAATGTCGTTCGATATACTGGTGTGAAGTTGATCCTTCTTTCTAATAATAGTACTTCTCTTTTAAATAATTAAATGTATTGTTGTTTACCATGCAAAATTTTGACGTGAAGGGAAACGCTTCTAATGTTCAAGGTGTTTCAAAAAGTAGCCGCTAATATTTCAGGAATCCTTATGGCGTAAAAATGAAAATTTATTATGTCCATCTTCGTGAAAAAATGTATAGTTTCGGAGGAAGGGGCGCCCAAAATTAGCGAAGCTGTGTGAGAAATGACGTAATATCTCGACAGATAATTACGTAAGCCAATAACAAATCCAAGTTGTACCCAAAGGTTAGTTTGGTCAGTGATTACAATTTAGAAGAGCACGTTAGAATGGATTCTTTACAAAATATTTTCATTGTAATGCAATTTACGATGAGCGGTAGGTAAGCATATGAATTTCCTGAAAGCATCATTGTACAGGGTGGTGCCAAAATTTGGGGACAAACTTCGCAGATGAATTCCTGTGCTTCGTATTGATATAAATCAATTCTACAAAATTAAATTGTGCTTTATTTATTATTTTTTTTTTAACGAATGATCGTAAAATATTAATTATATTGACCACTAAAAGAACTGGATTTTGGATAAAGTTTGCAAAATTCGGATCGGCAATGGATAGGCACGCTTCCGCAATATTGCTGATTGAAGTTTTCCATGGTTGTCCTCATTATCATCTGGGAAATGTCAGGATGGTACGTCAGGAAAGATCCTTTCTGCTACCTTCCCGATTACTGCCGTGGAAGGGTGGTAACCGAGGGACGTTGTCCTTCAGTGGACTCTCACCGAACGACTTCAGTTCGTTGGAGCGTTGACTTATGAATCGGAAGCTCCTGGAAACGATCACAGCGGCTGCCCATCCTCCTGGTTTCCAGTCATACCAGGCAAATGCCGGAATGGTACTAGGCCCGACCGACTATCTTCCAGCATCCTCTCCCATGCACTATCACGGCCTGAGTATCTTAAAGGCAATCATGATTCAAGTTGCTTGTGTATCCCAGAAAGGATTTTTTTAAGTTGTCACTATAAAATATTGGTTGTCAGTTCAGGTCTTCTGGAATAATAATAATGATGCACAAAAATATAGAAATAGAAAACACGATGGTGATTCCTTATCGTTCAGGTTGTGAAAGCAACTCTATTTGATTTTCCCTGCCTTTCATTTGCTTTCCCCATTTTGAGGTGTAGCATTGTCAATTAATGTTTGGCGCTTCAGAGAGACAAACTGGAAGTCTCCAGAGAGTGCCTTTACTGGTCTTTGAGAGACAAAAGAGGGACACCCAAGCTTTTACCAAGAACAAAGTGTGGCTGTCTTTACGGGACGGAATCCTATTTCCACTCAGGTGTACCAAAGTAACAATTTCAAATTGCATCTACTAAAGCTGTCAGTCGATGTTTTCGTCAAAGAACTTCTGGTTTCAAAAGCGAATTCTGCAAACTTGTCAAGTCTTGGGAGTTCTCTGTTGTTAATGTATAAGTCTTTGAGTTTCAAACCAATGTCCCACTTCAGGATAAAATACAGTCGAACTACAATACCATGAAATGTAAGGGTTTCACCTGCAGGTTATATTTACGTATACAAAGTCTAATGTTTGTTGCAAATGATAACCCGAGGCCTCTTGCGAATGAAACATCTTTTAGTTTGTATATTAAAAAAGGTTTTTCTAACTACAATAATTTCGAAATAAAGCTAATACCAAACATATCTTGGATAACTGAAAGGTCTCGTTGTGTAGTTTCGCTTATCACCTGACAATCAAGATATCTCTGTTTCTATTCCCAGTGGGGACAGATTGTGTGTGGTGGTTCGGAACCCACTTAAACTATACGTCCCGTCCTTTGGATGTAATCTCTATCCGATCAAAGGCGTGGGAAACCGCCATCGGTTCACTTTGAAGATAGAGGAGATGCCATTATGATATGGGATTGTTTCTCATGGCTCGGCCCACTCGTTACACTGCTTGGGGATCTAAATGCGCAAGGTTACCAGTACGACAACGCACCAGTTCAGAAAGCAAAAAAACTGTGAGAGAATGGTTTGTCGAAAAGGAACTTGACGAAGAATATTGACCTGGTCACCGTCCAGATTTGAATCCTAGTATAGAACATCAGTTGGATGGGTTAGAACGTTAGCTCCGCGTCTCAATGTCCAACATCAAAGCCTATTGTGATAGCAGCTCTTTCTGGAAGAATACTATTCTCAAGGAAACATTCAGTTATCTGATAGAAAGTCTTCCCTAGTCAAGTCCAGGCTGTGATAAATGCGATAGACAGACATCCCTTATTAGTGTCCAATATTGGTCTGTCGATAGTCTGTATATTTTTGAACATGTCCGTAGGATACCGGGAATTTGAAATATGAGAAATAAAACAGTTCTGTGTTTTCTCAAATATATTTTTTCCCCTATATCTGAAGATAGAGTCTGCCGACTTCCAGTAGCTGCCAAAACCCCTCCGGAATAAGCCTAAATTAAGAGCAAATTGATTTAGATGCACTGGCAAAGTTTACGTGTGGTGATGGTGATTTGTCTCTTAGTCCTCAGTAGGCTAAGAATTTAGCAGGTTGCAGGTTCAAGTCTACTGAGTGACTTCAAGGTTAATGTAAAGCAACGATCTCCAACGAAAGATGGCAGCACTACCTCCGTATATGTCTGATGTAATTTCATTGTTGCTCCTACAAATTCAATCCTAAAAAGTTCAAACTTTCAGGGAAGAAAGTTCATAACCAATTCAAGAGCATGATCGATGCCGATTTTTTATTTTCGTTTTTGTTCATTGTTGAAAGAGCTTCAATGTTATAGGTTTCGATATTCACAATAACAATGAAGCGATTTCAACAATGAAGGAAAACGAAAATAAAAATTAGCATCGATCATGCACTTGAATTGGTTATGAACTTTCTTCCCTGAAAGTTTGAACTCTCTAGGCTTGAATTTGTAGGAGCAGCAATGAAATTTCGTACAACGATAAGGATACATTAGGCATATACGGACATTGTGCTGCCATCTTTTGTTGGAGATCGTTGCTTTACATTATCCTTAACACAAATTTACAAGTTACGAATACAAATACCCAGTTCATGTAATCAAGGCCTTATGGTCGCGGTTTTCAGATCGGCAGGAAGGGGACACTGCGCGTTCCAGGGATTTCCGGCACCGTGCAGATGTTGGTATAATATTTAGGCTAAGACCATGGCCACTACCATATCTACCTCTCCTTTGGCCCCGGACGACTTCGCCGAGGGGCGTTATCCCTCAGGCATGTGATGTGTTTCGGTTACAGCTATCTGTCTGGACATAAAAGCAACTTTAAAAATAAGTTAAAACAGAAATACATGCATGAAACCCCATACACCATTTTTTAACTCGCATACTGTGTGATACTGAGCATTTTCACTTGAAGCTTTTGTTTAAATCTCTTCAGCATTATGGTTTCTTGCTTTTTTATTTGAATTGTATTTGGAAATGAAACAGTTGTAAGAAATATCCACAAGGCGTGATCTGAATGGTTGAATAAAAGTCCGAGATTTCTTTCCTTCGTTTCTGAGGCAGTCTGTTGTTCGTTGGAGACGTCTTTCAGACGCCAATCAAGAGTAAAGAACGATGTAATAAAAGGAGATAGATCGCTCGACCCAATATTACATGTCTTTCTGTTTTTCCTGACTACGATTGAAGTGCGAACATTCATACTTCCGAGCGACTTCTTTCGTTCTAACTGGTTGGAAATGCAAAACGGCAGAAGAGAGCTGGAAGCAGTAGGCTTGATGGTACATGTGCCTCGGTTGAAATTGCATTCCAGTCTCATAAAATATCTACGTCATCTATAGAAATATTAAAGCGTTTATAGAATCTCTAAACGGTGTGTACATTATCTTTCAGTAGTTTTAATGCTTAATATCATTGTGATTTAATGATTTAAACAAACTTCGGAATTGATTCAGAGCCACGATTTCTTGTCCTCTTTGGACTTCATTGTCAAACTCAAAACATATTTGATTTAATCTTGACAATAAAGTCCATGAAGCACATCGAAAGCTTATTATTTTGTATTCAATTGGTTATTCAGAAGCTTGACATGTTTATATTTAATTAAATATTGACAACCAAGTCCAAGAAGGACATTAAAAGTTTGACCTTAAATCAATTCTAAATACAGCTGAATCCTCTGGTAAATCTTACCAAAAATTTGAATTAATGTTTGTTGTTATTTCCTTGTAGATACCTCCAACAAGCGTAGGTGGGAACTATCATCTCAGAATTGAAGGAACTTACGATCGACTCTTAGGAGGTACAGCGTTTGTTAATGAAACCAAGTTGATATTTTCTCAGCGGTCTATGACCATATTTATCCAGACAGATAAACCTGTATACCAGCAGGGGCAAATTGGTAAGTGTTTTATATATTTACACTCTTTTGTTATATTTTCAGTGCAGAATTATTAACCTTTGTGAACGAAATGACCAATTCTTGTTTCCCTGTTTTTCAATTTCGTAGATAGATTGTCATAGTAATTAGTGATCATGTCGTTGTGGTTACTTCGTTTGTTTCTTTTTGTTCGATTTTTTTTTAAGTCTCCTTGAACAAAACAAATGTTATTTTCCTTGCGTTTGATAACATTTAGCATAGATCTCATAATAAGCTTGTAGCGTTTGTGTGTTAATGTAATCTGCTCATTGCAATTAATGCCCTTCAAAGCGAAACGTTGTTTTTATTTTGTTACACGTGATGTCTTAACGTTATATCGTCAGCTTAAATGTAAAAACCACGTAACACCATTTTTAGCAATTTTACAGGAGAGCTGAAAATCAACATCAGGTTTCCATGGCTTATAGGGAAGTTTCGCTTGGAAATTCGTGACTTTTGTGTCAAATAAGGTTTTTGCGTACCTTCAAATTTCAGTGCAATAATCTCAAAATCGATATTTTGGAGTTACGTGGTTTTACAATTAAGGTGACGATATGTTCACCATTGAGGGAGAATTGAAGCAAGCCAATAGCTAAATACTGTGTTCAAAGTTAAATTCATGAATTTCAAGAACAATATATGTATGGACCCACATAGCAGAGTACGTCCCTGGGACGTCCCATTTAGATCCCATTACCGTCAGAATGGTCCTGCTCCCATAGCGATGTCCTAAGGACGTCCGTGGGATAACTCTGTGGGCAATACAAACAGTTCATCCCGTATGGAGGTCCCCTGGATGTCCCCCGGAAAGCCGTGCGGGATTACCTACCTGGAATTTCTATCAACTAAATGGACCTTACTATTATTATTATTTAATTAATTATAACTATACGAAGGATATGCCTTTGTATAGTTATACGAAGGATTAATCATAACTATACGTCCCATGGATGTAAACGGGACTTAAACAGGACGTCCGTCCTGCCAGGAGATCCGTAAGATATCCCTGGGACGTCATTTTGCTATGTGGGGAAAGCTTGTCTTTTTTCCCCTAAGAAGAACACTAAATTACACTAAACATTTGTCATATAGTTTGTATATTTTACGAGGTGGAGATTATGTTGTAATTGAAATTGACATTTAATTTCTTGTCATTATAAGAATTAATTGACGAAAGTGTCTTATATCCTATTTAAATTAATTGTGCATTTTTAAGCTTCACACGTAGCCAGCAATGTAGACACAAAGGTCGTCGTTCAAGATTTAGCGATTCTTTCCTTTCTACAGAGATTCGCGAAATTAGGTTGTATTTCGCAGTACGTCCTTTGAGCATCCACGTAGAGCTTCACTCAGTGTGGGAGCTCGTTGATGTCTTTCACGTAGAAAGAAGTGGGTTGATGCCGTAGTCAATTTAAGGTACATTTCTGTAGTTCTTCTCGTGTTTATCTATGTACTTCAATAGCATAGATGGATTGTGCTTTTGCCATAACTCATTAAATATTGCCTTATAGTTCAGTCAAATTCGGTAGATGCAAATGCAGCATTGAAGTGTATTTGTGCCGAGATGCGAAGTTAAATTTATTTCTTTTCTGTTTCTTGTAGTTCGATTTCGAGCAATTCCAATCAACACTGAATTACGTCCATTTAATGACGCTGTTGATGTCTACATGTTGGATCCGAATCGACATATTATGAGGAGGTGGTTGTCACGACAGGTAAGCATCCTCATCCCATTAATCCTTGTTACATGTTGTTTATTTAATGTTTCGTCATTTTTAAAACTATCAAATTTGGTACTGTGTTTTATGAAACTGTTTTGAAAATCATAAATTTAATTTTCTTATGGTCAGAGGGTTTTTGTTTTCATTCTGGTATATTATTGTTATTGGTTTTATATAGTGAAGAAGTTCTAATTGTTCGATGAGTGAAGCAACCATCGACGTGCGAAAGTACTGCAATATTGTGTGTTTTATTGAGTCTTATTTATTTTACCAACATAACATCGGACGTGCCAATTATTTGGAGTTTCGAAACAAAATATTGTTGTGTTTTAGCAGAACATTACAAGTGTTTCATTAAAATACCAGGTGTGGAAATATGAAACCGGAATTTGTGCATTCCCCGGCGTTAGCTGTCACTGTGGTTACCGTAAAACTGCGTCCTTGGCGCCACTTGCTTGTTTTGACTGCTCATAACGATTTGCAACTCACAACCAAACAAGTTTCATGTCATAGTGTAGTGTTTAATAGCGTTGAACATGGCTCAATTTGTACCTACAAACTACGATTTGCGGATAGCATTGATTTTTTGTTACCATTTGAAGAAAACTGCTGCAGAATCGCATCGCATGCTTGTCGAAGCTTACGGAGATCATCCTCTTGGTAAGTCACAGTGCTATGCGTGGTTTACAAAATTTAAAAGTGGCGATTTTGAGGTGAGAAACGAAGAACGTGGAAGACCACCGAAAAAGTTTGCAGACAGCTTTGTTGGATGAGGATGACGCTCAAACGCAACAACAACTCGCGGATCAATTAAATGTGACACGAGAAGCAGTTTCCATATGTTTAAAAGCCATGGGCAAGATTCAGAAGGTGGGAAAATGGGTTCCACATGCATTTACTGAACGATAGCAGGAAAACCGAAAAAACACTTGCGAAATTCTGCTCGCCAGGTACAAAAGGAAATCATTTCTCCATCGAATTGTGACTGGTGACGAAAAGTGGATCTATTTCAAGAATCCTAAGCGTAAAAGATCATGGGTAACTCCAGGAGAACCGGCGACATCGACTACAAGACCAAATCGCTATGGACAGAAGTCAATGCTTTGTGTTTGGTGGGATCAGAAGGGAGTGATCTATTATGAACTGCTGAAACCTGGCGAAACCGTTAATATCCAACGTTACCGACAACAAATGATCGATGTGCATCAAGCTTTGCGTGAAAAACGACCAGAATATGACCAAAGACAACATAAAGTGATTGTGCTTCACAATAATCCACCCTCCCACACAGCAAAATCGGTCAACGATTGCGACGTTTGGCTGGGAAATACTTCCGCATGCGGCTTACTCACCAGACTTGGCGTCTTCCGATTTTCACTTATTTGCATCCATGGGACACGCACTTACTGACCAGCGCTTCACATCTTACGAAAATGGCTTGATGACTGGTTTGCAGCACAAGAGGCACAGTTTTTGTTCTGGCATCCACACATTGCCGGAACGATGGCAGAAATGTATCGCTAGCGATGGCTAATACTTCGAATAAAATAGTTCTTAGCATTGCCATCCAATCACTGTGTCTTTTCTGTACATAAATTCCGGTTTCATATTTACGCACCTGGTATAATAGCAGTTGTATCAAATCACTTACTATGATGACACAAATTCAGTTATATTACCAAAGTTCCGTGCACCAAGACAGTGTGTGTGTTAGCTGTTGAAAAACAAAGAAAAATGCTCGTTGGTGTGACTGGTTCTCAACCCGTATCCTGCCAGTTGTCGCCAAATTTGTATGCATGTGCATTAGGAACTGGGATAGAGGTAGTCCGGGTCGTTTTAATTTATCAGTGTTGCCAAGCTGCTTTTAAAAAAATCATTTATTTAAATTGCTTCCATACCGGTGGACCTATCTCCACCAAATTTTTCATAAACATATTCCACAGCATGATTGTTTGAGTATGAAATCCTTTTGTAGGGACTCCTCTGTGTCCTGTACTCCCTCAATCGTAAACTTTGCTTAAATGCAATCCTCAGGTAAAATTATGAATGTAATTTGTTTATCTTAGACAAATCTTAAAAACGTCTTTAAGTCATTATTTGTCAATAATTTCTGTCGTTGCTCATTATACCGTGCAAGATTTGGTGCGTCTAGCTGCGAAATTTGTATGTATCGAAATTAAGTCAAAGGGACTAATTCTTTTGGTTTGGAACAACGTTATACTGACATTTCAATTTAAGAACCTATATACACATTCTAATGGAAGAATTTTCAGCTGTTTGAATAACTTTCTGTATTTGGTTTGCCTCCCGTAGGCATTTTCTATTATCTTCCCTTGTAACTTAAATACCGTTTCACCGTTTATATAGTTGATGTCATGTAGGTACATATTTTAGACTCTCACTAGACTCCACTTTACGACTGGAGTACCAGAAACTCAAATACGAGAGAGCAAATAATCAACAGAGTTCACATTCCTTAGGGGAATCGTGAAGGTGGAGGGAAGGGGAGGATAAGCCTGAAACTAAAAGGGTTCAAAGATGAAATACAATCTCAGCGACTTGAATGAACCCTTATGAATGTTAGTTAGGAGAGATCTTGTTATGTAAGTGGCAAGTCTCGTAACACTAACACACAACTAGTACAGTGAAGATTAAATAATGTTATTTCTCTATGACATCAATAGTTCCTTTTTAAAGTTTCCATTTTTTTTATTTCTTCTTTTATATATATATAATTTCTAGAAGGCATTTTATTCTGAAGTATGTACTACGTACAGAAGTGTTCAAAAATTTGACAAAAATGTTTATTAGCAGTCGTTCCCAACTATATAGTTGCGATGCCTATTAAATTTAATTAAATAGAAAAAAGTAGTATTATACAATCAGGAAGGGGAGAGTGTTCGGCCTCTTGACAAGTAATTTCTAATCAACTCGCGAAGCAACTCTATAAATCTTCGTTTTTTTTTTTCGGTAAGAGAAATGAACAAGTCATCAAATTCATAAATTTTATTTTCGGAAAAAAGAAGAAGAAGAAAACGAATCGGAGATACAGACAGCGTGCTGAAATTCTCTTAAGTTCGTCTTCCTTTCTTAAGTTCACTTTCAAACTTGGTACTTTCGCACAATAGAGGGGTTGGAGTGTACCCAAGCGATGGCAAAATTTCGTTAATCAATCACACACCGCTTCTGTAAGACTTATACAGAGTGTATTTAAATTAGTAAAAAAAATATTCGGGGCTGGTGTATTTCCATGGTCCAAACAAGGAAGTAAAAGGTTAATTTTATCATTGAAGTTGAAAATATTGATAATCTGACCTCGTATATTATACGCAGTAAACTCATTGTAGATTGGCAACACTGTCAGTTCTTTTTCATCACGTTTTAGCTTCTAATACCTCCCCTATTAACATAAATCGACTTAGAACGACACTTCAGTATATCTTTTATGATTTATAGTAGTTGTATGTACACATGTTATATTTACACACATAAGTAGTGATATTTTCCCCCCTCAAAGTTGGCCCCTGTATCTCGAAAAACGAGGCGGATCCGGACCCATTTTTAAGTTCTTTACTCAGAACCGCTAGGATATGCGAGACCCATGGTGGAAGTTTAGAAACCATTCCTACGTATTGGTTCGTCGTTCTAGCAGTACACATGAAAATTCGTTATTTCTGAGCATCTTCTATTTACGTTCTTTAGTATAAAAGTTACCATTCCTATAAATTCACATCTACCTTCACTCACATTACAAAATTTGGAAACCTTGAAACCAAGACGCATCGTATCCTTGCTTCTAACTTCATCTAACGCATAGTAAGAGTATTTTCTGTCTATATTGCGGTGGGTTATCCAAAGCGCGGGCCCCCTACAGGCGTAGAACCCGGGGCAAGGGCCTTGCCTACTCTGCCTTGGGAGTACTGTCTACTTTTTGGTCGATGATGAATACGCCTCTTAGAATATTAAACACAAATTGAAATACGCTTTGTATGTTCATAGGCCTATGAAAAAGTGTTAGAACTTCATTTGTTTTATTCGAATGAGAAATATAATTAGTACTAAATTAATTATCAAGAATCGGTAAACAACGAAGAATCAAAATGTTAAGATGAAAGCGTCCGTGAAGACATTATTTCTTTGAGATCACAGTACACGTTTTGTACAGAATACGAGGCATGTCCCGAAAGTGAATATACCTGACGTCTAGGTCGATAGGGAATTTTGATATGCATTTGATGGCAACACTGACTTCGACCTTGATGCTTTAGCTTTCTCCCGCGTTCGGGTGGCAGTGCACTGCACTTCGTGCAAATAAGACGTGTGTGAAATGACAACGCTGATCCAAATGCCGTTATACGGTATCTTCACGGCAACAGGTGAACGAACACGTTCACAGTCAAATTAGTGTTGTGTATGGTGACATGATGAATCTGCTAAATGCAACAAAATGATGACCGTGTATTCTTCAAATGGAGGAAACACATTAGTATATTTATTATCTGGGTATACCTCGTAGCATTTTTATTTTTAATGAACTTGGTAGTAACTCTTGTTTCTTATTGAATGTACTACTTATGATATGTTTATTACATTACTTTCTAGTCAAACCTTGGTACTGTTAGCTTATCATACAAATTGAGTGAGCAGCCTGTATTTGGTGAATGGACCATTCAAGTGATTGCACAGGGCCAGATCGAAGAAGAGAAGATACTCGTGGAGGAGTATTATCAAACAAGATTTGAGGTGAGTTAAATTGTTAGTTCTATTCTCTCTCTCTCTCTCTTTTCTCTCCTTCTCTCTGTACGTTGCCGCTTTTATATTGTGTTTGTGAAGTTCCTGTACACCTGTCTTAGACTCTTAGTTTTCTACAATGTAAGTATTCCTTAATATTAAGTATGTTGAAATTGAAAAATAGATTATGAGACTCATTACAACGAAGTACAGATCTGGTGTCTCTATGCCCAATTCCCTCCAATTAAGTGTTATTTTAGTGACGTATGTTAGAAATGCTCATGTGCATACAGCATCTGTATAACATATATAAATTCATTCATTGAGTTTCTCGTCAACTGTTATTTGTTGTTTTTCTTTATCTATCAGGTTCTTAAAAATTGCCTTTTTTCACTGGTCCAGTAACCCATGACAGTACATAAGTTTTTAATTAATATTAATATGTACATTTCACTCTCATTTTTATGAAAATTATGGACCAAAGACAATATTACAATTTTAAAAAGTATGCGTCATGGTGCTTATGGAACCCTGGGATATAAAATTTAAAGTGTTTTAAAAATAATTCAATTCTGACAGCCAGCGAATTATGACGTCAGAAGCTGGGCAGTCAAATAAATCAGGTAAAATGGAATTCTTTCAAACACTTTTAACTTCATGTTACATAGTTCCGTAAGTACCATGTAGCTTACTTTCCAAAATTGTAATCATCCACGGACTGGCCATATGGAACTCTCGGGACAATTCCCTGTGGGTCGATAGCCCAGAAGGGCCGGTGGTCTACGGCATAAACTATTGATTTTACAGTTTTTAAAAAGCTGAATCATTCTCAGTTCAAAATGTTGCTTAAGAAAAAAGTGTCTACGATTTTTTTGCCCTGAACAAACACAATTCAGTGCCTGGTACATTCATTGTCGTTCAGGTCCAAGTTTGAATAATTTTAGATACTTTGGCATGGGCCGAAAGGGCAGGAATAGAGTAATTGGCTCTATGACTTAGGGGATAAGGCATTTGACGATTGTTACATTTGATTCATTATTGTTTTCACAACAGGCTGCAGTTAGCGTTGCGCACAGAAACCAGAAGTCTATGGCATATTTTCGATGAAGAGAATATTGCCTCGTAAAGATGGAACCAACAGAAAATGATTCACTTATGAATTTTTTTTTTAAAAAAAGCATTGTTGTTCTGTTATGTGTGTCTTATGTTTTCAAAGCCTTAAGAATTAAAGTGTTTATAAGGGGAATGACAGAAAATATATTCATGTAAAAATACAGAAGTATGAACAGTCTTCTCGTCATAGAATTATTATTTTTTTTTTAACTATCAGTACAGATATATTCAATCGTTTTTCTCCAAGTCAGTTGTCCTTACGGCAAAAAACAGTTATTAAAAGGGAAAGTGTGATAGAACCAGGGTTCCCATTCACCTGGAAAACTTGGAATAGTCAGCGAATTTCACTAAAATGTCTGAAAACTTGGAAAAGTCAGAGAATTTGATAGCTTATTGTTTGAAGTTTATTTAGCTACGGCAGGCATTTAATGTTAGATCGTTTTCGAAATTATTTGGAGGCTAATGTGCCAACCATGAAGCAATTTAAGAAAAGAATGCAGTGAAATATGTTGATGTATCTATTTTCATGCAACTATGATCTTTATTTTCCCATGGAATTATAATATATATAGAAAATGGGGTACGTGGAAATATCTGTGTAGTGACCTGGAAAACCTGAAAAAGTCAGGGAATTTGATCTTGGCAAATGAGTGGGAACCCTGAGAACGTGTTGTGAAAATTGTGAAAGTGGTAGGAAAAAAGAAGATTGAACTGTAGAGAAGATACGGAGATGGAGTTGCTTAAACATTGGAAGATGCAAACGTTGATTACGGAAATTTTCTGGAATTTGTTTTGCTTCTAGGGAAGTACGATTTATGTATGAAAGAGCACGTAAACAGCTGCATCGAAAAAAAAAGCAAGTAAAAGGTGGCAGTGGGTCAGACGTCAGGAAAGTTTCAGGGTCAGGAATTCCTGAGACGTCTGGGAAGTTTTCAGTCAGGTAGTTTCGAGAAACGAGAATCCCTGACAATAAAATTTTCTTCCTGCATAGCCCTAGCATTCTGGAAACGGATAATAACGTAGAGGAATATTAACGATGCAAATAGATGTGCTGTTCAATAATTTTCTAGGTTTTATTATGTTCTTATATTCTGTGTTTTCTCCAACTCTTTTCTAGGTGAACGTGACGATGCCAGCCTTTTTCTTCGATACAGATGAATATATTTATGGTACAATAATGGCAAATTATACAAGTGGAGCTCCTGTTCGTGGAAATTTAACCTTGAAAGCTACTATTAGACCTGTAAAACCACGTTACAGAAACATTGACCGAAGTCCTGAAGTGGAAAGATATTTCAATTTTGTAAGTGGAACTTTTATCTTTATCCATTGGTTGGTTAGTAGGTAACAATGCATTCTCTTGTATATCTGTAAACCACGACATAAAATAATAATAATGATTATACTTATTTAGCTGGATAAAGTAGCTGAATATACCAGTAAATGAAATTTAGGTAAGAAAAGATATTTCTACGGTAAGTACTCTGATATTGGTTAGTGATTTTCGAAGCTAGTGTATTGTCTGTAATGTGTTGTCGTTGTTTGTATTAATGAGATTCTGAATGTTTGCCTGAACCAGAGATGAACAAAAGCATTTTTTTTTCCTTCGGAACTCAAAAACGATAATGCGTTTCTATCAAAACCTTTTTTGTTTTATTTTCAGACAAAATATAATTGAATCTAAATTTGAGTGCAAATGCATGTAAGGAAAATTTCCGATGAAGACCCTAAACTGTATTTTTTAATAACAGAAATGGGAATTTAGACAATAACCGATTTCCGAAAATAACTATAATTTGATCAAAAACCAGCCTTGTGAACAATAACAAACGATATCGAAAAAACAAAACAAAAAAAGAAACTGAAACATACTTATGAGTTATGAACAAAAAAACTGATAAAAATGTTTATAAACGGTGATTGACCAAAAACAACCAATGAACTGAAAACTTGGTTTTGAACAGAAGAAAATTGTTTAATAAAACCGAGTTTTAGACAAGACCTATTTGATAAAAGAAGGAATTCTAAAACCAAGTTTAGGCAAAAGGTTCAGACTGTTTAAAAATCTGAAAACTTTTTTTTTCCAGCGCTGTATAATTGTTTTCAATTTTCAATACTTGCTTTTCAGCTAGAGGGAATGAATTCATTCTTCTCCTCCCCCTTTTTATGATGATATAACCTCAATAAAGAAAATTTGATATTGAAGGCCTACCAAGTGTCTATAAACACAGACATACGCATTTGTTCATGGTTGAGAGAGTATTTAGTTTAAACAGACGTTAAGTGAACATTTTTATTTACTTATTTAAAATATGTCTTGATTAACAAATTGAATCTACTTAGTTAACTTACAGTTGGTTTTAATTGAGATCTTTTTGTGAAGGAGGCTTAAAATCCAATGATTACTTTAGTGAAGCACAAAGTTCGCCTAAGACTTAGAGCTACGTTCATTAAATCCTAGCTCTGTCTTATTTTAAACTAAAGGTTAGTTGGTAAGTATAATGTGTAACGATTTAAACTGTAATATGTTGAAGAAGTGTTGTATTTTGTTAGTACACAACGCTCATGCTTTGGGTACCTTCAAGAAAGAAAGATTTAGCAGAAGTAATTTTATTGTGTTTTTCACAGGATGAGAATTTTCCATTCTGGTACTCCGCTTCAAGCCGTGACATCCAATCGGCTCCTAGCCTAAGAAATGTAAGTTGGTCCAAGCTTGAATTGGGAATACATTACGTGTGCTCGATGCTAATTACTTGTGCATTGTGTTTTGATATGCTTACTAACTTCAACAAGTGAAAAAAAATGTATATAATGCACATTTCTTTTGTTTCTTCTTGGCCCCTTTGTCTCTGGGAAATTGCTTCCTGGCATTGGACTCTTTCACATCTAAGCACATGGTTGAACTACTAAAAATTAACACTCTTTACTCAAAAAATAAATCATTTAAAAGCACTAACAAGGAGAAATGGGAAAGTGACACTACCCAACTGAAAGGTCACATTGAGTATATAGTATAATGCCAAAAGATTAGATTGCCTAAATATATCTAGTACGAGATATGTCCACTAGAGGGTTAGGAGTTTTTATGGATCTATTTCGTGTCCTGTTCTACCTAATATCACCGTTTCTGATTCTCTATATTCCTCGTAGTCCAGTAAATCATATTTATCAAAAGAACAAGTGGCGTCACCTATAAAGAGAGCTCCGGTTGCGAGAAGTCGTTGGAAAAGCTTATTAGCTGCCTTTAATACAAGTGTTCATTGTGTGCGAATTGTATGTTGCAGGAAGATTTCATAATGTGACAAATTCTGTGGAAAAAAAGGCAAAGTTTAATTAATGAATGTGATAACAAAGAAAAAAATGAATAAAACAAAGAGGTTAAGAATAATAGTAACCTATTAGGAATGTAAGTAATATGGGAGCATCCTTCTGCGTTTGATTTCGAAGAATGAGAGTTGAGGTGATGAACTGAAAGCAGATATCTTTTACAAATTGCAAATGTCTCTGCAGGTTAGTCAAAACATTCTGGCTTTTCTGATCTGTATGAAAACACACCTGCTTTTTAAAGAGCAGTCAAGTCTTACTTGCCTTGTAAAAGTTAAACAACGTAACTAGGAGACATTTCTAATTGAAATGTTAAATAATGTAGCAGCTGATGCAGTGATGAGTATATTAAATACAGTTAATGGGCTTTTCCAAGGACTTTTCGTACCCGAAGCCCTTGAAAGTTGGCGCCTGAATTACGAGCAATACATAGCATCAAGAACGGTGATCGTAAGAAGACCAGGACACGAGATAGACGCTAAAAGCCTCCTGGCTCCCTAGCGGTTACAACTCGTACTAGATATATTTCAGCAATCTAATCTTTTTGCAATTTCTTCTTCTTGTAAATTACAATAAAGCTAATTTATTTGTACAGTATTTAGTTTACGGATTGTTGCTTTATAGCTTTGGATAGTGAGGCAAATTTTCCCTTTAACTGAACAAATAAAGTATTTCCAAATTTAAAATGAATATTTGTCCTAATGGCTGCGAACAATCTTTTAATAAGAGGACATTTCGTCTTTTAGAACTGTTAATTGCGTCGCAACTATGGCATGTATAATATGGAACTCGTGGTATACGACGAGGCTAGTTTAATAGCGTTCAACTTGAATGGAAAGATAGACTACTTTTTTTAATTATTCATCGTTCTTTTTGAAAATTCTTCAGTGTCTTCCTTAGCAATTTTGTAAGGCAAGAGAAACCTTGGGCAAAATAATTTAAATAACTATAACCTGATTTTAATTACTGGCGAAAACGTATTAACGATTCCTCGAACCTTACGCTGTGCTCGGAAATAGCTTGGTAGTTATTATGTGGTGAACCGTCACTACAGTCTTTTGAGCACAAGGATCGGAAAAGTCTAGTTTCTACCGGACCGTTCGGTGATGATTGATTTTTTTCTATCATTATTAGGCAACGAATTATATCGAATATAAATTAAGCCTATAGTATAGTCCAGAGGTGTTGAACCTCGCGAGGGCGAGGTTGCGCGAGCTTGAGGTCGAAGTGATATCGCGAGTTCGAGGTTGAGCGAGGTCGAGGTCGAAGTCCCATCGCGAGGTCGAGGTCGGCTCCAAATGTACACCTATGCCTATACATTTCGTACATACAACTAGTTGCGAGTTCTGTCTGCCTGTCGGTTTACTATTTGAAAACTTTTGTCTTTCTATTGTGTTTGTAATTTGATTGCGGGTAAATATCGTAAATGTAGTCTAACGTATCGTTATATTGAAGGCTCCAACCTCGCTATACGGAAGCTTGTCCTCAGCTTAACTGTGTATCTTCAATAGCGTCGGAGATAGCAACGGATTATGGCACCAGTTCTAGTACAATTTTCTCACAGAAGACTATATTCACAGAATATTTTCACAAGACAAGCCACTGTAGCTACAAAACAGTAGCATCAAATCGCCAAAGATGTAACTACTTCTGGTGATTTTATTTTGTGAAAATGTTAGATATTTACCTTAAAGAATAACATTAGTCTTTTGCGGGGAAGCAGAGTTGTGTAGCGTCTCTTGGATTACGCCACTGTTAATCATGTAACTATTACCTAATTCGTTGCATGGAAACCAATAAATTGAAAATGCCTATTACTTTGTTGTGAGTAGGCTCTGGAGTTGATTTCAACGTGGTATACAATTTGTATGTAGTGGTTTATTTCCTACTTTAAGAAGTGGGTGCCGCTTTACTACAAAATACCCAATTGTCCAGGACGTTAATGCAAGTTAAGAATAGATTGTTGGCTGTGATCATGGTTGTAATTATTCGTTCAAAATTAAAAGCATGCTTCTTGTTTTGTTAGAGGATAATGTGTTTCTGAGTGTAAATAGTGTGTTGGTGGAGGGTATTTTACGGTGCCTTGTAAATTGACGGAAAATAATAAACAGATGTTAACAAGATTGATACAGTGAAATGTTCAACTTACATTCTGGAAGGAGGAAAGAAAACAAGCTTGTTTTTAGATGTTACTCTGTAAAAAATACAATGGTTAATTTTCGTACATAACAATACAGACAGATACAGGATCATTTTACATTAGATCTTTGCTTTAACCATTGAGAATTAACCAAGACTTAACATTTCTTAGTTTTTAGAAGAAAATATATGTTTATTGTTTTGGTTTTATTTCAACAACAAGGTAGACGTTCAGTCACTTATTTGCAAATGTTTTGATGACTACTGAAAACTTAGCTTCATTCTTTAATAGAGTCTTTCAGATAACTTAATAGTGAATGCGCATGAAAAGTTACCTTCATTCCTCAATAAAT
>JAGDQP010005890.1:7721-27537 GCA_022664845.1 Lepisma saccharinum | reverse complement strand
TAACTTAATAGTGAATGCGCATGAAAAGTTAGCTTCATTCCTCAATAGAGACTTTCAGATAATTTAATAGTGAATGCGCACGAAAAGTTATTTAATTCCTTAATAAAGGCTTTCAGATAACTTCATAGCGAATGCGCATAAAAAGTCAGCTTCATTCCTCAATAAAAGCTTTTAGATAACTTTATAGTGAATGCGCATAGGTGCAAGAAAGGAACTTTATGATTGCTGGATCTCACTTCGCAGAGCCTTACCTTTCACGCATATTGCTTTTCCCGTTAGATTAAAAAATCAGAGTAAACACAATTGTAAAAAAAACATGCATAAGCGGATGCAAAATACTAATGTATAGGCAAATTGTGTGTTATGAGCAGACGGCAATTACCGCGATAGACAATACTAGAACGACTGCCGCAGCATTTAATATCAACTCTATGAAATGTCTGAAAAGCATTGTAGACATTAGAAGTCTGGCGGCTCAGCATCTGGTAAACTGCTATCGCTACCAAAACACATACTGGTAAAAGCCGTTTATTTACTATTATCCTGGATTTCAAGCTTAGCTGGATTATCCTAATAAGTCTTCTTAATTTAACATAGTACTGAGAATCTTGCTATAGTTTAGTTTCAGATACATGAAGTCTTTATTGGCTTTGTCAACAGATTTACTTTGGCTTCCATTGATAAAATTAATATAATTATTTTCTTAAATCTGTTATTTTTGTTTAGTAAGTGTTTGATATATTAAGTGAAGTGGAACTACACAAACTTCTGCTGAAGAGCCGCCACTGTTCGTTGTCGTATCAAATTAACTAGAAGCTGACTATTCTTACGTATTGTTACAGAATTTCACAAATATTATCACATGCACAAGTTATTGAATTATATTTGTTTGGAGTTTAAGAAATGTTAAAAATTCAATCTGAAGATAAGCTCCTAAAGCATTGCGCAACAGGGTAAGAATGCCGATAGGTCAGTGGGAACAACAGAAGGCCAGTGCACTTCCTACAACGATCCTGCAACAAATCTAGCCTATATATAATAATAATAATACACAGCCATATTCAATCCACTACTGGATGAGGCCTCTCCCGGAGGGAGGAGGTTATCTACTGCTCCCACGCTGACCAGACGTGTTGGTAGAGGAGAGCCGAAGCTCTCAACTGTGATCGTTACCTCTTTATTCAGGTAGCTCCCCAATTGGCCTCACGACGCTGGGTGGACGCCGCACAGGCAACACCATCTGGAGGAGTGCAATGGACACCCGTCCAAGCACTGACCAGACCCAGAGCTGCTTGATTTCCGTGATCTTACGGGAACCGGTGGACCAGATATATATATATATATATATATATATATATATATATATATATTTGTCTTCGAAACCAACTGTCTATACAGCGGCAACAACTTCATCATTGCTCTGAAACAGCCTTCCTTTAAAGTCTAATTTCAATTTCGAAGAATAGAGCGGATAATCAAGAACTTCGTAGCCTAACTGGTCTAATTTCGGTATTGTTTGATGAGCTTTGTGACAGGAATATGGGACCTCCATATAATTAATGAGAAGCGTACTAGCTTGCAATTCCCAAAACCGACCCCATCACTTTGGTAGCGGTTTTTGTCGCCAGAACTTTTTGTGTTTGGGTGAACCCTGGTGGTACCACTGCATCGACTGCTTTTTTGTTTCCGGATCATAGTGGTGGATCCAGGTTTCATCCCCAGTTACCACACGAACCACAGAGTTCGCGGAATCCATTTGAAAATGAAACAAAATGCTTCTTGCAGCACTCACCCGAAGTCGTTTCTCATCGGCATTCAATTGTTTTTGTATCCAGTTCACAGATAACTTTCTCATAGCGAGTTCCTCATCAACAATGTGAAAAGCATGCGTTCAGCTGTGTAACACTCTCCAATCCTTTTCAGGTCAATGCGTCTATCCTGTATTATCAACTCGTGCTTAGAATCCACGTTTTGGTGTGCCACAGCAGTTTTTGTTCGTCCAGCATACGCCATATTCGGTCGAAGTGTTGCCGTTTTTGAAGGTCGGTCGGTAACCGATTCCTTTATCGTGCCTTATGAAGGACATTGTTTACCCATATCTTCGCGCAATTCGTTGTTTATTTCCTTCGCTGTCATGCCTTTGGAAAAGAGATACTTGAATCCCCAACCTCTTCTCCTGTCGAGTGGATTCTATACTTCGCGACGCCATCAACCATCTGTAATCAAATAAACACTACATACTGAAAATTTCATATCTTTGCATATAAAGAATCATAGTATCACATATTAACAACATACCTACATTTCTTTCCTGTAAGGCGGAAACTTATCAAACCTCCCTCGTAAGTCGTAACCCTTACTTTTCGAAATGTTCCAGAATCCCTTCTTCATTCGAAAGGAACTAAAGCGGCTACTCCTGATGAAACACAGGTCAACACGCTGGTTTAAGGTTTTTAAGCATGTTTACGTAACTTGGCATTAATTACGGAAACAATTGTTCATAAATTCTAGTTGCCTGTGGGCTGTTTAGTTGTGCTATATTAGTACAAGTCAAATTGCTTCATAGAAGTTTCGTATTACATTTTGTTTCAACTACAACAGACTCAGAAAAAGATAACTAGACTCTCTCAAAGATTCTGTTCTAAATATAATTTGCTTCTCTCCCTGTTATCAAGGTTTTCTTGTGAAATTTCACCGCGAAGAAAAATATAAAGCACACTGTACGAACAAAAAGCAAAATCCTCTGTAGTTAAGTTTCTAGTGCAAACTGTAACAATGTTTACCTTTGCGAAGGATAAAACACGAGGGAACACAGGGTTCTTATAAATATACAGTACCGAAATGTGATATTTGTACAAGCAATCTTTTTATATATATCTTGTACAGAAATACATTCGCGAGTAGGAATAATGATACGTGTAGGCTAAATTACACTTCCTTTTTGTGTGCTGGCCTTGTTACGAATCATACCTTCATTTATCGTAATTAATATTACATTTGAAATATATATATACCTCACAGACAGTAACGTAACTAGAATTTTGGGACTTCCCCCCCCCCCCCTGCAAGGAGCTTCCAGTAGCATGACTCGTACGCAATTTCAACAATTTCTTGCCGCATGTAAACACCACATAACAATATTTACATCTCGAACAATACACAGCCAAAAATAATAATAAGATATGTATGCTAGAAGTTCTCACGTATACCTCGATAGTAGCGACAGTTGCGGCCAGTATGTTCTAATAGAGGATATACGAATTTCCCAAGAACATGTAGCCAGGGCCGGATTTATACATCTAGGCGCCCTAGGCCCATGACTTCCAGCGCCCCTGCCCCTTCTCCCTCACCACTTCCGTCCTTTTTTCCTTCTTACCCTCACATGATGACAAATGACTCTCCTCCGTCTTCTAGCCATTAATAATAATAACGAGATAATAATTATTTAACTCTGGTAATGTGGTTATTTACAAAATACGTTTCAATAATATTATAACAATAAAATAATTTCATTAAATACAATGAGCAATTTTAATTAAATTACTGTAGGCTACTTGTTGAAAATATGTTAATTACACTGAACAAGAAGGTAATACGGGGCCACGGTGGCTCAGTTGGTAGAGCGTTCACCTCTGGTGCTAGGGGTCGTCGGATCGATCCCTGATTGTGGGCTTTGTGGTGGACAAACACCGTGTGCGTGGGTTTTCTCGGGGTGCTCCCGTTTCCTCCCACTTTCTTCATTCCACCAATTCATCCCTTCATCATCATCCATACGGCCTGAGCCATAGTTGCCTAAAGGCCTTAAAATAAATTCAAGAAGGTAATACAAATCCTAGCTTCAGCCGTTTTTTTTTATTCTACTTTCTCCAACATCTATTTATTTATTTAGTGACAACGTAACAGGCAATGGCCTAATTACAGTGTTGAGCTTGAGATGATGCCTAAAGGCTATGAACAAATTCAAATTCAAAACTATGAAGAGGACTTTATTAAAATTTATTTTTGGGTCTTAGCTTGCTTAGCGCCAAATTCCCTTTAAACTGTTTCATTGTACAATGCCTACCTTCATACGTAATGCCTGTTGCCAGGTTTTTATTTATTAAATCTGTACTATCACGTAATAGCAGTCTTCGCGCTAGGGGCTGGTCTAGAATATGTGGATCACGACTTGGCAATTGTAGTGAACCTTTTCGTTGATGCATCCGCATTCTGTGCACCTGACACCGTGTGATTTTTCCCCCTATGAAAATATGTTAAGATAAGAATTTACGTACCACCCTTGCCAAGAAATTCCCCCCAAAAGGGTCGGATGACCTTGAATGACTGAGTGAATGAAACCAGAGCACATGCTTGATCTACGAGTGCGCATGACAAGAGGCATCGGTTAGTTAATCATGCTATACTGCAATATGTCTGGGAGGAACTTTGCTGTAGGTTAGATGTGTGTCGAGTTATCAAGGGGTTTAATGAATACCTGTCATGTACTGCAACAAAGCTTGGAGTGTTTCTTTCGCTGTTGATAACAATATTATGTATCTGAATTGTATCAAACATGGTTACATGTGTTCGAAACCCGGGAGGTCATCTATCTTTTTTAAAAAAAGGGACTAAACTTTTTATATATATATATAATACACAGCCATATTCAATCCACTATTGGATGAGGCCTCTCCCGGAGGGAGGAGGTGGTATACTACTCCCACGCTGACCAGACGTGTTGGGAGAGGAGAGCCGAAGCCCTGAACTGTGATCGCTACGTCTTTATTCAGGTAGCTCCCCAATTGGCCTCACGACGCTGGGTGGACGCCGCACAGGCAACACTATCTGGAGTGCTGAAACGGTCATCCATCCAAACACTGACCAGACCCAGAGCTGCTTGACTTCGGTGATCTTACGGGAACCGGTAGACCAGCTCGGCTAGGGCGTTGCCATAAATGATATCCAAATGTGATTCTAGGAATAGAAATTCTTCAGGTTTTCAGGGTACTTTTTCGCACGGAAGGTATTGATTGTCGAAGTTGATTTTCTGTACATTATTCCAAAGTATATTGAAGGTGTACAAAATATGAAGGCTGATATATGGTTCCGTATTTTTTTATTTTTTTTTAATGAATTTTTGAAAAATCGAAAAATTCGTATTTTGTGAAGTCTCTGATGGGACAAAATATAAAACTCAATAATTTTTCACTGGTTACATACACTTACATAAGGAGAACATACGGTAGACATTTCAACTGTTATATTTCAGTTATAATGAAGTTGACAGATTTACAAATTGGGAATGAATTATGCTCGTGTGTGCTTCTTTGCTATGAACTTGGAGCACACATCCGCGCAAACAGATTGAGAAGGTAGCGGTAGGTAATCTAGTTTTATCACGATATTTGCCTGGTGACATTTAGTCAGAATATGACTGAAAAATTACCAGTAGCGAGGAACAAAAACTGATTAGTTCTTTGTTTACACAGAAATGTGTAATTGACGAATGGAATTGAAAGTATTGTTTAATAGAAAAGAGGAAGTCTACAGATGAAATTACTGAGTAATAGTGCGAAAAGCACCAATAGCTAATCTGGTATTCTAAAACAAATGATGTAACATCGTGTCAGACGGATGGTTCCTCAAAAGAAAAAAAAATCAGAGCCAGGGTGAGATAACTAATATGTAATTGCTGAAGAAAAAAGAAAATACTTCTTCAACCCACCTCATGACGAGCGTCTCGCGCCTGAAATACGTGATGAGTCAATCGCTATGGAAGAGCCACCTGTTAGGTTTGTCGTGAACTATATGACGCGAGTGGATTGTGTATAATGAAAAAAAAACTAACCTGATTTTTCTAACCTAACGTAACCAATAGCAGTGAATTTTCTAAAATTTAAAAATGCGAACATATATAAAAATTTTGACCCTCCGCCGGGATTCGAACCCGGGTCTCCTACTCAGCAAATGTACATTCTAGCCATTTAACCACAGAAGGAGCTTGCAAACAACGATTTGGAAGCTTTACTTACAGATCATGCACGTATTACGTCGCACGCGCGTGGATGATGGCGCCTCGCTGCATATTTCAGTCGCGAGACACTCTAATCTCATGACTTAACTCATTCTGATTGCGTTACCTAAAACTGTTTTTTTACACATATCCTAAAGTAGCCTACTTTGAATTTTATTTATGGCCTTTAGGCATTTAAGGCTCAGACCGGGATAGAAGAGTAAAAAGGATGCGGGAAGGTGTCGACCAGGGTCTAAGTTGAAGGTATCATCCCGGTATTTGCCTGGCGTGAATGAGGAAAACCCTAGAGAAACCTTACTCAGGATGTTCGACCGCTGGGATTGAACCCATGACCTCCCGAATGCTACGCCAACGCTCTACCACTGAGCTACGGAAGCTTTGGTCTAGATTAAGCTACTGTAGACCTCTGAATCAACCTAATCTTATCTAACAAAAAAGAAAAAAAATCAGAATTGATACAATCTTCATGTGATAAATACTACTGCAAAACCTACACCTTTTTAACTCTTATTTGTTCGTCAAACATCCAATCGATACGGCACTGCAGCAGCTGTAATTCCTCTTTACTATTTACCTATTGCACTATACCGTTGTCCTCGTTTGAATTAGACGAAATTAAAACCTTTGGTCATTTGAATCAGTAATCATAGTTACTCCTCAATCTCGCATCGACCTAATTTCTCCATAAGCACACCACACCATGACTACTTTTTGACGAAACTTTTGTCTACATCTTAAAAATTGTCAATCCCGAATCTCCCACAATACCTAGGTAGATAACGAAGAGATGGGAGCATGCTCATATAACTCCATTTTATTCACCGATCGTGCATAAATCCGTACATCGTGTATTGCATTTAACATTCTCATGCGCCATATCCTTTTTGTTCGTTTTCTTCTTTATATGTTGTGTTTATTTATTTTTTTTTAAATTAATTTTCCTGAAATATAAACTGCTGGAACCATCTTGGTCTCTAATTTTTTTAATAAATTAAAAAAAATCCAGGTGTATTAACCCACATAGCAGAGTACATCCCTGGGACGTCCCATTTAGATCCCATTAACGTCAGATTTCTCAAGCTCCCATAGCGATGTCCTAAGGACGTCCGTGGGATAACTCTGTGGGCAATACAAACAGTTCATCCCGTATGGAGGTCCCCTGGATGTCCCGTGGAAAGCCGTGCGGGATTACCTACCTGGAATTTGTATAAATTAAATCGCCCTTACTATTATTATTATTTAATTAATTATACCTATACGAAGGATATGCCTCGTATTATAGTTATACGAATGATTAATTATAACTATACGTCCCATGGATGTAAACGGGACTTAAACAGGACGTCCTACGGACGTCCCGATATCCTGCCAGGAGATCCGTCAGATATTCCTGGGACGACATTTTGCTATGTGGGTATATTTATTATTCGGAAAACATGACTGTATTTCTTTTTTTTATTTTCAGTTCTATGGAGTGTATGAATTCAAGTATCCCATGAGAGATCTGGAAGCCCTTGTTCCACAGTTAGACGGTATGGAGGTCATTATAACAGCCACCGTAGGAGACAGATTTTTAGATGAGATCATCGAAGGATTTTCAATTGCAAGAATATTTAATTCGTCTATCAAAGTTTCGTTTCTTGGTGGATCACCTCAAGTTTTCAAACCAGCAATGCCTTTCCAATGTTATGTAAGTATTTTTTTTTTTTTTTTGAGTTCTACCAAAAGAGTTAGTTTGAAAAGACTACTTTTCTTTTCTTCAAGCTAGTATTTTTTTTTTGAATTGAATGAACCTTTATTGTAGGGCGAAGTTCAGCATACGCTGCTCTTCCACTTAACCCAAAATTTAAAAAAATAAGAATACAATACAATTACAAAAAAGTACAATACAATTACAAAAAAAAGTACAATACAAAATTATAGAATACACCAAGAAAAAAAATAAGATACGTATTATACAGACAAAGTAGTTAAGGTTCATAATAGAATTATGTAGTTCGATACCACACAAACTTGAAAGAAATACAAAAAAACAGAAAATGCCTAGTACAAGAAAAAAAATATAGAATACAACATAGTACAAAAGAATAGAATACACCGAAGAAAAAATACATGCTATACAGACTGTAATGTTGTTTGGGCTTCCTATTGAAGCCCGAGTTTCCAGATTTCACCCACTCGACCACGGAAGACGGATTAGCACATAAAAAGAAACAAGATCTCAACTAACAAAAGAATTTCTCTTCCAAAACGGCTTAATGCGCAACCTGTTGGTGGAGTGAGAGAAATGCTAGAGAACTCAATAATACACTTCAAGTACGCACACACAAGTGCATTGAAAGGTGACCTTGAATTCTGTTGCTCAAATGATGGAGCCGAGGCGAAGCAATTATTTTCTATAAATTTGTTATGAAACGAAATAGTGCTTGTGTATGATACAATATAATACAAGTGCAAAAAGAAAACAAAAATGACTTGCATCGCAAGACAAGAACAGATATTGAATGGGTAGTTTCTCGTGCTCCCAACTAGATAATTGATTGAACGGGTAGCCCAACTGACTCCCAACTTGAAAACGAATCAACGGGTGCTCCCAAATTATACATTACTTTTCCCGATTCTATGAAACACACAAACATCACTCGAGAAAAGAATACAATTACACACTGAAAGAATATACATGTTGTACACACCAAAAAACTAAATTCTAACAGATACACATACAAAATACCTGGGATCCGATTCGTGGCCTGCCGTGTGAGTTTCTTGACTGAGATTCCAATTTGTCCACACAGGCGACTCGAGAAATGGAGGAGCAGGAAAACTACCAGACTAATTTATAGTCAAACAAAACAAGCTTTCCGACTTCCTTCAGTCCCGAACTGGTATTCCTCTGAATAAAATACTAACTCCTCACACATCCAGCTCACGTTTCGATCCAATCATATACGATGAACAAGCAGTTACATAACATGTGTATTACACACCTACGATAGCGACGAACTGAAGCTTGAGCTTCAGCCGTCCTCTCCGAAACCCTTGGAGATATATGATTGGCTTACTCCACGCTCAATCAGATCAAAGCATTTCAAAATACAACATTTCAAATTCACTACAGCAAATACACTTACCAAAAAAATCACGAGATTTGGAAAAAAAAAACTCCTTATAAAAATAAGTAAAAAAAAACAACACCAAATCACACTTCATATCATTACAAGACAAAGTAGTGAAAGTTAATAGAGATAGGAGTTACTTACACTCTCTATTACACAAACTTTAGTATTAAAAAAAACAACAGAAAAAGCCCAAACATATTATACAGTCCCTTTTACGGTTGTGCAACATATTGTTGTATTATACAACTACCCGGATGATAAATAAACAACAGATAATTATACTCGACTCGATATTACATAAAAGAAAATTAAAATGAAGAAATAGAGAGGTTTCGTGTCATTTTAACCAGAGTCATAAGTACTGTTTGTTAATAGTTGCCTCTGGAGCAAATACTACTTGAAAGTATTACATTGAGCTATTTCTTTCGGCAACGAGTTCCACGCTTTAGCTGCAGAAACAGAGAAAGCACCAGCAGTGTTGGATAAACGGTAACGGGGAACATTGAATGAATTAGAATTTCTGGTTGAATAAGAATGATAAGATGACTGAGTAACTAGTTTATTAGATAGATAATCCGGCGACTTGTTAAGCAAACAGCAGAGTCGTAAGTATCGTCTTCCAGACATGTTGAACAGATTCGCATTGTTTAGATAATATAGTACTGTTCAGATTTCTTAAACCTATATACAAACCGAGTTGCTGGGTTTTGCACACTTTGAATCGCGCGCATATTATTGACTGATCAGAGCGGACTGCATCGCAATAATCGAAGTGTGGCAGCAGAAGAATTAGCACAAGATGTAGTTTGGTGCTCTCATTAAAGTAATGCCTTAGTTGATACAGAGATCTAATTATGTACAAACCTTTTGTACAGGTTTTGGTTGTGTGAGCATTCCAATTGAGGATGTCATAGAAATTAAGTCAAAGATTTGTCGCTACTTTAGAATATGTTATGGGAAAATTAAGAATGTTTATATCTAAGTTATGGGGAGTTAGAGTTTTCAGATTATTTTTAGTGCCAATTACAGTATAGTTACACTTGTTAGGATTAATTATTAAACCGTTCTGATTACACCATTTGTCAATCGCTCGAAGGTCATTATTTAAAAGCTGAACTTTACTTTGAATTAGACTGGGCGAGCCTGAAATCAACAATGCAAAACTTCTGTAAGGTGGACACTTCCTTCGATCCCAAAAGTGTCCGTTATAGAGGGGTTTCACTGTATTTATAAAATTTCTAGTGAGGGGGAAATTTCAGTGTATATGTATATATATATATATATATATATATATATATATGGAACGCGTAATAGATTCCACCCCACCTCCCAGGGACATAATTATCCTATCATATTGGGGACGCTGACAGCCAGAGAGACGGTAAATATCCTTCATCAAATATCTCTTTGTCAGTGAGTTGAGTTTTGTATTTTACTCTGGCAATTTGATGCAAATTCATGGGAAAAGATATATGTTTTCCTATAAAAGATGGTTTTCTCTATTTTCTTTTCTTTTTTTTTTTTTTTTTTAACAAGTTGTAACTGCTTTGTTTCAGTTGGCCGTTTCTTTCCAAGATGGATCTCCTCTTCCGACCCATCGTCTACGACATGGAAGAATGGAAGTTAAAACAGACGTTGTGATGCTCGGTTCGGGGCGCAGAACCTTTGAACCCCAGGAAATAAGAATGCTCCCGGACAAACCAGGAGTGTGGGAAATGAAAATTGACCTTAGGTCACTATTCGGTATGTGTCCTTCTTCATCTTTTAATATTTCCAATGTCTTCTTTATTTCTATTTGTTGTATCGAATTGTTGGTGTTTAAGAACATTCATTACAGAGGCGAAAAATTCGCGAAAAATTAAATCATTGTTATCCGAATATTATTATGACCCACGTCAGTTTCGTAACATGAACGGATAGATGATTGGTGGTCTATAGTGGTTCTTTATAGACCCCCGAAAACACAAAAATGGTATTGACGTAATTACAGATATTCTTTTTTTTTTTTTCAAATATTATTTTGATTAAAAGAAACGAGTGTGTGTGACAGAAACAATTTTAGGTGGACCTGAGCACCATGTGCCCTACATAACGCGTCGCTACTGATTTATTTTTTTCTTTTACTTCTATGTTATAGAATATATGAAAACCTCTAATAGCCATCTTCTTCATTGCTTATTTTTTTCACAATTTTGTGTAGACGTATGTAATTAACAGAAGTTTTATATGTACTTCTAAGGATACTAATTAAATATTTCAAGACTGTGAAAAGAATTGCAAGAGTTTCTGTACATCAAACATTGAAAAACGTGGGCGGAGAATATGTAGAAGGAAATGCGAAATAAAAACAAAAATTGTGAAGTATATGTTTTGCACAAGGAAACGTAAACTAATAAATTTCCGTTTAAAAAAAAATCTTAAAAGAGCTTTTATGAATTCTTAATATATTTAATAAGATAGAAAGATTATTTCATCAAGTAACTTTTTTTCACTAGAAAATTTCGATTTTAAATCTGGAGTATATATACTTTTATATGAAATATTATTGTTGTACTGTATTTATACATGTTTTCCTATTAGGCTGGTCATAATGTAAAGTGCTTTTGTCCAAAATCGAGTAGGGTAGGTCAGTACTAGTTTCCTTTTTGTTTGGAACGCTTGGAGAGTCGAGTAGCCACTCTGGTGAAAACTATAGTTTAAAAATCATTCTTGTCAAAGCGAATGATGGAATGGTATCATCTTTAATGTTGCAGAGTTTATCCTGAGGGAAAAAGACTTTTGGCAAATTTGCGATTACTGGTTTGAAATACATGTCTGTTATCCGTTGGGAAGAAATAACCTAATCATTCAAAGAAAACTTTCATGTGGTGATGAATTTTGTAATTTACCGAGAAAAAAACAACTTGTTTTAAAACGTTATTTTATGGGCTGAGCAGGCAGCTAACCCCGTACTTCTGACGGATGGTGATGAAATAATCCCCCCACCCGCACCTCCCCACTGCAGCAAGTCTAGTTAGTATAATGAGTGTTCATTTTTCCTTCTTTCTGATCTGAAAACTTTATATAATTGTAACAATAGTGCCTTGACAAATTATATTTCTGTCAGTCAGCTGTGTGACTCTTTGTCATCGTATGGCTATAGTAAGAAAGTGTGAAATTATCCGTTGCTTATTTGTTTCGAATCTTTGCTGAGCTCAATGTCCATGAGTGATTGGGTTTCCCTCGTGGTGTTCAACTTAAAACGGTACCCATGATACTCGTGAGTACCCATTCCCCGTGGTACAGTGATTACGAGTGCTGACTTAAGATAAACACTGAATAGGCGTACCAAGCTAAGAGCAAGGTTGTAAATTGGCACTAAAAATGCTTTTAAAAACAAGGAAAACGAAGTGTTGAAAATACCTTAAGGACGAAGATAATAGTAAAATATAAATTTGCCAAATAAAATCAACACGACACTGTGAAAAAAAAATTGTAAAGCAAATGTTAACTTACATTTAAAGATGTGACCAAATAAGGTTGCTTTCATTCTCTTTAAGCGCTGATTGTAGACGAAAATTTGACAATTTGTTTATATTTAACAACTGCGTCTGAACCCCTTTCGTTCCCTTTGTGATAAAGTGAATTATACAGGGTGTTCCAGAAATAATGGCGCAAACTTCGAGAGTTGATTTTTTACATCAAAACAAGAAAAAAAAAACCCTTTGTAGAAATTTCTAAATCTGATTAGTTCGACAGTTAATGGCGTAAGCGGCGTCGGCTTAGCAAATCACACTCGAAGTAGCATCCGATACATCTATTTAAGCAATGTTTTTGATTGACGGAATGCCCTATAAACAGGTTTCGCAACCTAAGAATTTCATTGTTAAGAAATTAAGTGGTTCATTAGGGCATGCGCATAAGAATCCCCTCTAAGCTGTATTCGCCAATCATAAACATAACTTAAATAGGTGTATTGTGTACTACTTCGAGTGTAATTTGCTAAGCCGACGCCGCTTACGGCATTAATTGTCGAGATATGACGTCATTTGCGACGATGCCGCCATCACTTTAAACGCCTGTAGTTCCGAAACTAAACCGACTTCGGAGATTCTTCAAAGGAACTTTTCTCTTGTTTTTTTATGTAAATAATCACCTCCCGAAGTTTGTACCATTATTTCAGGGAAACCCTGTATAAGCGATCTCTTTGATACGGGAAGAAATAATATATAGGCCATATCCTAAATAACAGACATTTTGTTATTCGTAAAATAAAGCGATACGTTGAAGTAATAAAATTACTATTATTATCGCGCAAAGTAGTAATGCTTATGCATACGTTTCCACACTAAATAAAGAAGATTAAGAATTTGCAATTAATACTGTATAGAAATTCTACAATCACCCAAATGTCAACTCCATGGACCCAATACACTACACGAATAATCTGGCTATGACGTTGTTGAACCGCCATGAAAATGACCAAAGTTGAGGAAATTAGAAACAGTTAGATTATTTCAAGTTCGAGATTAATTTGAAGAGCTATTGCAGTTTTTTTTTTTTTTTTGCCATCTTCTTTTACCAAGTGACACGGAAACTGAATGGAAGAAAGTAGTTTTATGTTAACATTTAGCAGAAGCAGCGTTATCTCATTCGTAGAAAGAATGTGGATGCATGTAGTTTGCAATCATCAAAAGTCAAGAACATTCTGCAAAAACTTAAAGAAGAGCAGGTCTGTTAAATTTGTTACGCGCCATTTCCATGGATACATGATATATCTGGTGTAGTAAAAAGTAATCCATTATTTTTGCATGACATTGAAGGCTTGACTTACCATAGTTAGAATGATCCGATTTAGGTCACATATGCGCCGTTTCGTTCGATAACGTGTTGCCATTTGGAAGGTAATATCATGATGCCTCTCTCATAGAAGCCCTTGTCCCTATTGGCAAAAAATTGAGACAGTCGATTTTCACAAGCCTCTCTTGAAGCGAATTTTTCACCAGCAAACGTGTTCGCCATGGACAGGAACAGATGGTAATCACTCGGTGCCAGGTCCGGACTATAAGGTGGATGCATAAGAACCTCCCAACCAAGCTCCCGGAGCTTCTGGCGAGTCACTATCGATGTGTGTGGCCTGGCGTTGTCTTGGTGGAACACAATGCCTCTCCTATTGGCCAAAGCTGGGCGCTTCTGGACGATTGCTGCCTTCAGACGGTCCAATTGTTGACAGTATAGTTCCGAGTTAAGGGTTTGGCCGTAGGGGAGCAGCTCATAGTAGATAATTCCCTGCCAATCCCAAAAACCACACAGCAAAACCTTCCTGGCCGTCAATCCTGACTTGAGCACCGTTTGCGCCGGCGCACCGCGCTTCGACCACGACCGTTTTCGCGTGACGTTGTCGTAAGTGATCCACTTTTCATCACCAGTCACCAACCGCTTCAGAAATGGGTCGCTTTTGTTGCGATTCAGCAGCGATTCGCAGATGGAAATTCGGTCCATGAGGTTTTTTTTTGCGTTAACTCGTGTGGCACCCATACATCAAGCTTCTTTTTGTATCCAGCCTTATGCAAATGGTTCCACATGGTTTTTGTGCAATGTTTAGCTCTTGGGCAATCGAAACAGTGCTTACATGACGGTCGGACGCGACAATGTCCATGATTTTATCGACATTTTCGACACGTGGCCTTCCAGTGCGTGGTACATCTTTGACGTCAAAATTACCGGAACGGAATCGACGAAACCAAAATTGCGCGTGATTGGCTGTTACAGTATCAGGACCATAAACACTATTCACATTTGCAGCCGCCGGGCTTGCGTTTTCGCCTTTATCGAAGAAAAACTGTAAAATATAGCGTATTTGCTCTTTGCTAGTGTCTATTTTGACGCGCGCTCACACAACACTGAGTAAACTCATCACAACTATCTGAACAGTGTTTGTAGTACGCAATCTCATCGTTTGAACGCCATCTCGTTGAACCCGATCGGACTTATACAACGCGAGCTACAGATCACTGAAGCCATCTATTGGCAAAATAATGGATTACTTTTTACTACACCAGATATATGGCTGAAACTTATGCACAATAGTTTTCAGATTATCATTATCATCTAATCTTTGAGAAAAGATAAACGGAACAATCAGTGACACAGAAAAGTTAAGTAAACAAAACTTTTACACTTGAAAGTGTCTTTGTTTATGGAGAATGAGGGAGTGAATGTTAAGTTCTGTGTTTATTAACAGTAGCAGCAGTAGAGAATTTTAAAATAAAAAAAAATAGTTTTGCTTTTACAAAAGTCTAATACTTTCACTACGTATGAAATACTTAAAAGAGTATTTAGTATACATTTAGCCTTATCCCAAAATAATTTATCTTCAGATTTTTTAAAAATATTAATTCTTTGACTTATTTGTGACATTTTCAGTGCAAATTTGCAACATTGCTTTCAGCTTTCCAGATATGTTTAGAAGCTGCACGATACTAGTGATAATGATAACAGGTTAAAGGGCCCTGAGTAGAGTGAACCAATGTTGGTTTGCCATTTCCTTCCACGGATGAAGATGACGTCTTAAGGACGAAACCTGTAGTTTAAAGGTGACTTCTAGCCATTTTTTCCCACCGGGTATCGAACCCGAAGCTTCTTGATTCTAAGCAGCGAGCGTTACCAGTCACCCATGCTACTGGCACGGAGGTGAATCTGTGTCGGGAATTTACCCCCACATTATTCCTGTAAAAATTAATGAGCTCACAGTCATCAAACTATTTATCCATTGACTTGACTTTACTGTTTACTAGACGTTATTGGCATTGTTTAATTTGATTTTTTTTATTTACAGGTGAGGAGAGGGGTATTAAAAATATAATTAATAGCATCCATTCTATGCGGTTGTCAGCTTATTTCAAAGATGCTGAAGGGGAGCGAGCGAACGCTGACCTTTTAGTGCTGTCTCACTTCTCTCCAAACAATCACCATATCAAAGTTTACACTTCAACGAAGTATGCAAAAGTAAGTACTAAATATAAACTGAAGAACGCAGTTTCTTGTGTGAGTGTAATCCATAGATATTGATGAGTACGTACTAAAGGTGAATACTCTTTCTACCTAGCTTTAACTAGCTTAAATTGTTGAAATAATGCTATAAAAATATTTTTTTTTTTTAGAGGGGGCACGTGCTTTTCGCGTCTGTATCTCTGGATCCGCCACTGTCTTCACTTAGTGCCGAATTACCCCAGCTCTATACAACCCAATTACCGTGAACAAATCTATCACCAAATTCAAAAAGTCATTAAATCACTGATTACCTAGATTTTTCAGAAGTTTTACGAATTCACTTGTGAGTACGATCAGTTGGTATGATCAAAATGAATCGTAAAGCAAGGGTAAAAGAACACACCAGAGATACCTAACCTTGTTCCAGATTTATCTAAACTCTTAGATGAATCTAAACACAGTATAACCTCATCTTCTATCATCCATAAGTCTGATTCACACATTAACAGGACCGCCAAAGAAACTTGCTTTATCACAACAAAAAAATCTTACTCTCAACGCAGATACTCTACCACACTGCTGTAGTACGTGTTGAAAATATAGGTAAGGCTAAAAAAACTGTGCAGAACCGTCAGGTTTCGATTCCCAGTAATCACTCACGTATTTTTATGTTCCTTTTATTTATATAAATAAGTGTTCTCGTTTAATTCCTTTTGAATTTTTAATATTTTACAGAATTCATGGAAATGGGTTAGAAAAGTTAGGTTAGATGTCTTTTTCGCAATATGCATTTTTACAAAATTTCATACTTCACAGAAATAGGTTAGGTTAAATCAGGTTATATTCTTTTTCCATTATACGCGATGCAAACACCAAAGATTACATTTAACAGCATTTTTTTCAGCCTTCTTTCTCCTCATACAGAAGAGTTCAGCAAGTGGCTAACAGATGGCACTACCTACTTCTAGAGATTCATTACGACGTGCAGGTTCTCGTCAGCTTGTGTCCTGTACATATTCTTTATTTTCTTTCTTTTATCGTCTTTTTTTTTTCGTTTACATACTGTTATTGAAATTTGGTATACACGGAGAAGGACGATTGGTTTACCTTTGGAGCAGCATGTATTCATTCCTAATAATTAATATGACACACTACTACTGTCGATGTCGCAGCTTGAATTACCTCCTTCATCGGTAGAATAAAAGATAAGGTTAGGTTGATATAGAAGAAAATGTAGAATCGTAAAATGCACTAACGGAGCACGTAAAAAAAAAAATTATAAAACTCCACTGGCAACATTTGTTACACCACTTTCCACATGACTTTTTTACAATTTATTATTTTACAAATTGTCACGGTGACAACTACAGTGACACTATCGATTCCAATGGTATTTTCGATTCATATGATCCGACTCACTCATCTCAATTTTGTCGACAACGCAAAAGATGATGATGACTGAAGCCTAGTTTATCCTTTTAGAAATATTTAGCCTAGAATTTTTTTTTTATAGTGGTTGTAAAAATGGGAAACAAAATTCAAATTATTTACACTCTTTTTTCGTGTTTGAAATTTTTGTGAATGAAACTTAAAAAAGAGAGTTAGTTAAAACAATTTGACACCTGAACTTCTAGTTTATCTTGTGTGTGTTTTATTGAAAATCAGGGCTCAAAATGAACCGGAGCTGGAACTTTCCTGTTCCGTCTCGTCAATATGGTGATCATAGACAAAATAAGACAATAGCCATATTAACAAAGGTAAAGCGTCCCGTTTCGTAAAAATTTCCATTTCGATATAAAAAAAAGTCACACGAATTCCAAATCAATCACTTCTCTTAACCATTTGAACTGTCCTGTGTAAATGAATTAAAGCTTGATTTGTTACAAAGATGGTTTCATATTTCAGGTTGGAGAATACATCATATTACATGTTCAAAGTAACTTCTATATGGAATACTTCAATTACATTGTGATGTCGAAAGGAATCATTTTGTTAGTCAGTCAGGAGAGCATGCAGGCCACCATAAAAACGTTCGCCATTACGTTAAGTGCAGAAATGGCACCGGCAGCAACTATTATCGTCTATCACGTTGGAAGATACGGAGAAGTGGTTGCTGATAGTCTTACATTCCCTGTTAATGGCATCTCACGCAACAACGTAAGTATAACTTTTTTTATTTCTTTCCTAATGTTGATTCCTTTTAATCTTATGTTAATTCTTCATTTATAAAGGCTATGAAGATTGAAATCTATCTTGACCACCTTATTCGCGTAATATAAGTGGGTCATTTTCTAAATAAAAGACATTTTGTAGGGCCGAGTTGTGTAAAAAAATAATATTAAAACTTGATGAAATGAATGACATTTTGTAGTCCACTCTAGACTTTAAAAGGGCATTGCTTTAACTTTGATTTACATGAACTCAGGTGTATTATTTTTCTCAATTGATTTTTCAGTTTTTCGACCGTTCACATTATTTTCTTCTTTTGTATTACTTTGACAGTTCTTTTGTTTATTTGGTCTGACTTAAGGTACACATGTCTACTCTGTTACTGTTTTCAAGTAACAGAGTGGACGTATTTTCATGAATCTTTTTTTCTGTCATGCCATGGAAGAGTGGATTCGCAATTGACTTTTTTTTCAAACTATTTTTTAATGTTCAATGGCGATACGTATTGCAGTCCTCTCTGATTTGTAATTATTTCAAATAGAAGTAACAGAGTTGACATGGAATAACAATACTCACCATGCTGAAGTATAGAAACAGTCAATCATAACAGCAAAATAAACTGCATATTATTAATTTCAGCCATATTGCTACTGACCAGTGATGATAGCTTCATCCTTGAAAATGTATTTGGAAACACACGTAACAGAGTGGACATTACCGAGGATAAGAAATATATTTTTACATATTTACAACAATACTTAAACCGTCATTTAAGGGAAGATATATATTACAAATGAATGAACTAAAACACAGCTTTATTCTGAAATATGTTTTCTAATATATATTTATGTATTAAAACAGTAAAATCATAATAAATACTTAATATATGGGGACACTTGTATCAAACGAGGGAATAATAGAAAAAAAACGATCGTAAAGAAATGGACTTTGTCCAGTGTTGATGCACCAACAACAGCACTTACATTCCTTACTAGCCTGTGAAGTTTTTGTGTGTCTTTACTTTATAAATTACTTTATTATGCTATTGAAAGTCGAGGGACAGCAAAACGTCATTTATTTTAGTTTTAAAATGATTCAAGTAACTTTTCTTGCCTCAAACGTTGATTCTCCTGAATTTTGTGTTAATTCTTCATTCGTGGTACTCAGAAAGTACCTATTGTACTTTCAATATACCATTAAGTTTTGGACTGCACCTGCCAGGGTGATTGCCTCATAGCCAGACTTAGTACTTTCAATATGCCATGTAAGTTTTTGGCTGCACTTGCCAGGGTGATTGCCTCAAAGCGAAACTTAGTACTTTCAATATACCAAGTTTTTCCCTGCACCTGCCAGGGTAATTGCCTCAGAGCCAAACTTGGTACGTTCAATATACCATGTAAGTTTTTGACTGCAACTGCCGGGGTGATTGCCTCAGAGCCAAACTTAGTACTTTTAATATACTGTAAGTTTTTGTTATTGCCTCATAGTGAGACTTAGTACTTTCAATATACCATGTAAGTTTTTGGCTGCACCCTCCAGGATG
>JAGDQP010005889.1:42935-75450 GCA_022664845.1 Lepisma saccharinum | reverse complement strand
AGTTTGAGATACGAATATGAAATTTTGTACATCTGCACATATTTACTATATCTCCTTAACGGCGAAAGCTCATATTCCTATCTTTAACATCTTTTTTCTTACGGGGCCCCCAAATCGTCGATTTTGCCATAAACTCTTGTTCCTGTATAACATGCTTCTGGCAGTGCTGACGTTTTCTGACGTGAAGAACTTGGCTCATGCACTGCCGTGCATGTTGATACAAGTGACAGATCATTTGGAAAATTTCAAAAGCTTTGCAAAAAGAAACAGCTGATCTTGATAAAGAGTGGTAGTAATTAAGCCCCGCATCCGATAATTTTTAAAGCTTGAAGAGGAGACTATTCTTGGTTTCTGACTGATGCTAAAAAAGTTAGTACAGTCGTTGAATATCCCTTGTAAAATGAAAAATAAAAGAAAGAAAAGAAAACAAACGAAAGATGTCTGTCAAACGCTTTTTTGATGAAGTTGCAGTCGATCACAGAATTGATGATCCAATAAAAGCACTTGAAATAACAGTATATAACGCCATCCTAGACATTGTGATAAACAAGATGGAAATGAGATTCCAAAGCTTGCGTTGCATTGTAGAAAGATTTTCTTTCGTCATTTCAACAAGGACTGGTAAACTTAACACACGAAGAAGTAGTACAGAACTCTCGTAAATACATGTCTAGAAGACCTCTCGAAATCACTGCCTGACCACGTAATATCTATTAACACATTGCGAGGGAAAGAAATAAGTGAAAATGAAAACGCCAGGGAAGTAATGAATTTATTTGTTGAGGAAAATTTTTGTCTTATCAGTTGCCTCCCAGATGTCACTACTGCTCTAGAACTTTACTTAACCCTTCCAGTCACATCAGCTACAGAAGAGAGAAGCTTTTCTAACCTGACTTTGATAAAGTTACATCTAAGAAGTACCAAGACGCAAATGCGTTTAAGAAACATGGCAATTTTGAGCATTGAACTCGAAGAAACGCAAACGGTCAATGTCAGTAAAGTAGTTGACCAGTTTCTTACTTTAAAAAAGTAGACGAGGAGAACAGTAAACTAACTTCGGACCTATATTTAAATCTGTTAATATGTAAATGCCAACCAACACTGTAAATAAAATAATGCAGAGTAGAGAACTTTGACTATTATTGCAAACTAAACTATGTGCAGAAATGAAGAGTGTGTTCGTGTTGAAATTTGAACTGTTCTAAAGTAAGGCTATATATTAGAGACCTGCACAGGTCGAATTTTTCGGCCCGAGCTCAATCCAGCCCGGATCCGGAAAGCTTTAGAAGTTTTTGGCCCGAGCCCGGCCCGGTCCCGCCCGATAAGTTTCAAAAATTCTTGGTCCAAGCTCGGCCCGGTCAGATAAATTTTAAAAAGTTTTGGCTCGAGCCTCAATATATTTGTATCTGGTATAATAATAATAATATAATGCATACAAGTCTATGTGAGTGTTTGAACAATTTGATGCGCTTAGATTTGCTAGTCATTTTAATTTCATTCTACAGGATTGCCGTTTCAATTTATTTCTAACACAAAGGATCAAAATAATCCTTTCGCTTTGAACATTAGGACTACTTGTAGTAGCAGGTTTCGTAAATCCAGCAAAGAAGTAGCTAGTCAAAGTTACAGTTAGCTAGTAAAGTTACAAAACAAATGATCAGAAATTTGACCCCACCCGCAAGACCTACATTTGCATTGTATTTAACACCGTACTAGACTGCAACCCTGACTTCATCCACCATTTCTTCCTACGGGTCGCTGAAGTGGAGAGAAGAACAAAGAGTGCGGTTTCCTTTCATTTTTATATCAAGACAACTGTTCCTGTTCACCCCCTGGTATCCAGTGGTTGGATTGACCATATTCTGGTATTCACACGGACCATCACAGGAAGCTTCAATGCGCATACTGTCCTTTATTATTTACTGAGGGAAGAGCATGCAGTCACTTGTGTGGCTACCGACTGGGGTCAACGCCCCGCTGAGCAACCAATCCTCTATAGCGAAAGTGGAGCCGCTAAGCAACACCAACTGTAAATATTGCATTGTTTGTAATACCTTTCACTCTACGTGGCGTGCACACAGACTTGAACGTTTGGCTTTATTCCAATCGTTTAACGAAAGTCAATAATTATTGAACTGCTTTAAAGAAGTGCAATTAATCGGCCCGAGCCCGGCCCGTACAGGTCTGTAATATATATAGGGCCAGTTCCTGAGAAATTGCAAGTGACAACATTATTTAAATTTAGATAAGTTTCTAAGTTATAGTATGTTGTAATATAACAAAAAAAATTGTTACTTATAAATATACAAATTAAAAACATTTAATTATTGGTGTACGAGAAACATCTATAAAAATATACACAAAATTGTAGGAATGCTTCAGACAGCTAAATCTGCGGTAAACAACTTACACGTCTGTAGCCAAAACGCAAAAGAAAAAAAAGAAAAAAAAAATATAACGTTTAAAAGCAATCAACCTAAAGTTCATTTACGCTTCCCAACTCAAAAACTGTAATGTAGGCATAACTTGTAAAAAAAAAAAAAGTCACATAAAAAGTAACAAGCTGGTTCAAATAAACTAAAAAATTAGTCAAAATCCCGTCTTAAAAAAAAAATACAAGTCAGACGGCCAAAATCTACTTCAAGTTGGGTAGCCAAGCGCTCTCAGTTAACAAATAAGTAATACAATATTCTCTTCAATCGTTAAACGTAATGGCTGTTAATCTCTAATTAAAATTTAACTAATTTATTAATTGTTTTAAACAAACTATTTAAATATTAATTTTATGTTTTGTCATATCCATTCTAATACCATATTTAATAATAATAGCCAAAAACTTAAAGTTAGTCTCTAAAGCATTCCAACGTTAATTTAAAAAAAAAATCTATATTTTATTTACCACTTCCTAGTCCAATAGTAAACTAGAAATAAAATTTTATCAGCAACTAAAATTTACCACTTAAGTCACATACATACAATTCTAAGCTACAAACTAAACTAATTAAATCAACACCCATTCCTAAGCCCTTTTACCCTTCAATAGTTAAACAATATTAAAGTAAAATGCTTACAAATAAATGGTAAAACCAAACCCCAAAAACTAGTTAAAAATTACACCTTTCACAAATAATTGTATTTAATTCCTGTGACGGTGTAGTTTTCATCTAAAAATTCTATGTTAAGTGCCAAACATTAAAAATTAAAATCAATAATAAACATTAAAATATCGAGCATTAGCCCGTCACACCCAACAAGATAACATGGTGGAGGCGCCGGAGGAATAACAATGTTTTTCTATTTTATACTTTATTGTTTACTTAGACGCGACTGTAGTACGGTATGTTATTTTATTGGTTTATCTTTTTTTTTTTCGTCGAAGCTCTCAACTGTGATTGCCACTGTCTTTTATTCACAGCATCTCCCCAATTGCATAATGATTTCCTGGGTAGAGCAGGGAATCGAACCCGGGACCCCACGATCAGCACTTAGCGACGGTGACCACTAGACCAGCAAGGCGGTCATATATATGGTGTAATTTTAATCATGTTATCAATGGCCCCTTATTTTATTCCGCGGGGAGGCCCCCAATTGCTTACCGCCGCCACTAATTTCGTGCAACGATAAAAAAATACAGTAGACATACAGTATATGGAGGTAGTGCTGCCATCTTTTGTTGATCATTGCTTTACAATAACCTTAACACTTTCAAATATATTATTCGTTCGTGTATTTACTACACAGGGTATGAAGCGCATCCTCCTCTGAAGCGCATCAAGTATTAATATCTAGTTGAGTAGAAGATATTAAGAATAATCACATTTGTATTTCAAGGTGCAAAACGATATTGGGAAAGATAAATAAATATACGGTCTTTACAGTGTATCTATGTATTACAATCTGCTATTTACATCCGTAAAATTAAAGGTACTTTAATCAAAAGCTTTGAAATTCATTCTTATAAAACCAGCTGCGCGAAGAAACTTTATATTAAGATATGAAACACTAGTGAGTGCTGAAAGTCATTAAATTAATTAAAAGAGAGGTAGAAATGTTGTTCCTGAGATGTCGCTGAATATGAAAGTCTGTTACTATGTTAATAATGTACTTCTGGAACTTTAAACGTACAGTTACAATCATGTAAAATGCCCAATACAAACTTTTCAAAGTTCAAAGGTTGTACAATTTGGCAGCACAGTACAAATATAGGATAGGAAACACAACACACGGAACGCTCATTTTGGATCTACAAGATATATCAAATATGAGGTCGGTGTTGTAAATTTGTATAACGATATAATACTGCACTGTTTCACTCTGAAGACGCTAAATTTGCAACTACAGTTCGAAATGAGACTCTGCAGAAAAGTACCGCACAGCTGAGGTCCTCAATCAGCGCATGCGCAAGGATCTTAGTATCAGATGGAATAGAGGGATTGGGCATATGATAAAGATAAAATGAATTGTATGTGTAAAGATAAATGATCGCGCCTAACCTCCGCGAACCCATGGTCACTAATTTAAGATAATGTATGATAACTGCAAAAAAGCAATTTTTAATAATAAATATGAACATATAAAAATATATTTTGAAAGAAGAAAAGTATTGTCCTGGGTGGGATTTGAACCCGGGAGTTTTCACTCAAGAAGCCGACGGACGTCTTGACCAGTTGTCTTCAAAGGCCAGCTGGCAAACGGGACTTTCGAACTTGTATTTACTGTAGGCATGGTACCGAGACCGAGACTGGTCTTGATCTCGACTCGAATTCGAGACCAAGACCGAGACAAAAGTTCAGGAATCGAGACGAGACTGATACTCTATGCATCGAGACGAGACCAAGACCTAGACTTATCCATCAAGACTCGAGACGAGACCGAGACTTTAAGATCGAATGTCGATAATATTAGCTTAATGCTTTTATTCATGTTGTTTCATACTCAAGTATACCTTGATGTGAAATTTCATTTATCTTGCTCAAACTGAGTGGAAAATGGGTTTTTGGGTGGCCATTTTGAATCCAAGATGGCGACTTTTTCAAAATATCGCATTTTTCCCTTTACCTACTCATTTTCTAGCGCCAGTAGTTAGTTTGGCCTGGGAATTCATATGGATGAGTGAGTCAGTGAGTGAGTGACCATGGGGCTATAAAGTATATGGACTCGCTTTGCTTCGCTGGGGGCGCTCCCCCCCCCCCCCCCCCCCCCCGGGGTCTGCGCCTCCAAGTTCAGTAGTTTGGGGAGGCTGTGCCCCTTTTATCTTAACCAGACTCTCTCTGCGGGACTGCACCGCCACGGTACAGATCTGCACCCTTACTCTCCCTAGAGGGGAGCTACGTCCCCATAGGGGAGGTTTGCCCCATTTAATGTAACCTACTCGTGATGATACACCTTCATACCAAATTTTGTTTCTCTAACGTCAATGGTTTGGAAAATGTGTTTTTGGGCAGCTATTTTGGATTCACGATGACGTTTTTTCTGAAAGTTTCAAAATATTTTCGTAACCTACTCTTGATAATATATATTCACAACCTAATTTGGTGTTTTTAACTCCAGCGACTTAGGGAATTTTGATCAGTCAGTGAGTGGGTAACCAACAATTAACAGATTGATTGTTAAGGCCTGTTATGTTACTTAAGTAACCATAAATAGTGTACACATGTTAAATTCGATGTCGGATTGTCCAACTGGGTTTAAGTTAGGTAAGGTGCATCTTCCTTCTTTTTTTTTAAAAAAAAAATGAGTTTAGTACAGAAATACAATGGTAACACTCTTGTGAGCTGAACTGTGGAAAGAGTTCAAGTTAAAAACCAACAGATGGCAGCATACTGGCAATCTGTTTTATGGGAATCCTCACATGTTGGCAAGACAGAATGAATTCTCGTAACGTAATATCCCAATTCATACTCAGTGTGAGTTACCATTGTTTCCCGTCATGCCCTTCATTTGTGTGTATGTTTTTTGTTTTTGTTTTTAAATGAGCATTCCAGATTCCCTCACCAAGGTGGATAGTTAAGTGAAAACGCGTGCAGTTAGTTGTTGATTTTGTGAGGTCTTTCGATCGAATCTCGACATCGGTTAACGTTTCGCTGATCTTCCTTCTCAGTTACATCAGAGTCTGATGATCAGACAATACCGGAATAATACCTTCAATTAAGAGCGAAACTTTCCAACTTGGCTTTTCAAAGCTCAAATTAACGCTGTTGGCAAGTCAGTCTAAAATCCTGAACTACTATGAAAGCAATATCTGTAAGCTTTCATTTTCCCCAAACACACTCATGATTTTTTTATTACAGCTCGGTTGAGGTCTAGGTTCCCTGCTGACCAATTTTTTCTAAGTTAATTCCTATTTTGTAAATGGCTGAATTTTACCCCACAAAAGTGTGGGAAAATGTAGTACACCCCTATTTACTGTGTGAAGGGGTAACTTTTTTCCCATGTCATCAACTCATAAGGTGAGAAGGAATAAGAATCAGTGCGCGACAAAATTATGTTCTACTATCGTGAACAGTCGTTTCGCCTTTTATCATCTATTGCGACAGATATCAAATATTTATCATTTAAATACCCGCATTAAAACTCCAAATTAAATTAGTTGCAAGAAAGGTGTAGGAATCTTGTTTGCTCTACAGAACTGTTAAAGAAGCAGCGGAATTAAGGCTTAATAAATGTATAAACCAGATACTGAGAAAATTCCTTAGCTTCTTGGAAACGTTTTATTAAAGTTACTGCAAAACCCTTCATGTTTGGAGATGTTCACAAGTTAGCTCACATGATTTAACATGGTAAAAATTACTGTTTTTAAATACTTCCACTCTCAAATACACTTGCTTAGAACAAGACTTATTTCGAATACAGCTGGTTTTTTTTAATGAAAGGAAAACGACACTACTTAGAGATCAAAACTGCACTTGATTGCGATATGGCGTTTTAACCTGTAAGTGGAATACATGGGTTCTGGTGACCCTATGTATTTTTCTCTTGATATTTTTACGCTTGTATTGGCTACACTGCTTGTATTGTATTGGCAAGAAGTAGGTGTTCGTGATGAAAACTGGCTTGATGTTGCCCAGGATAGAATCCAATGGCGAACGTTTTTTTACTGCGGCGATGAACTCGCGAGTTCCGAAAGCTATAGATTTAGTTAATTGGCAACACTGCACTGATACACATGTTGCATATACTGTGGTTATCTTTCGTCCAGTGTGATTCAGGCGCTTGCTGTGTCTGTTTCTATGCCCAGGCTTTGTTTGGGTCCTGTGGACCCATATGTTTCTTTGGTTATACATTATGTACACCTTGCTATGAGGATGAAAATTCAGACTAAGATGGTTTTTGGTAAACACTGGCTACATGTATCAACTCATGTATCAACACTGAAAAAATATTATTTATAATTTAGCGCTCTTTCTTGAAATTTCTTGTCAATACTAATTTCCAATTTGTATACATTATCCGTTTTCACTCTATTGAGAATTCAATTAAAGTACTGCAAAAGGTGGAAATTATGGACTGTCGAATTCAAAATAGCTATTTTGTAAAGAAACTGAAGCAAAAAGTATTGTGGCAAAATCACACTTTTTTCGATTATGTATTCTTTAGAGTAATAATATTAAACATGGGTGTGAAATTTTTTCAAGAAAAACACATGCTCAAGAAAAAAAAATATTCAAATTTATACACATATGTATTACGGTACATACAGATATTTTATACTGGATTCTAGGGTCCTAGGGACCCATAAAAATATATGTTCCGGTTATACAGGTTGAAGTTTCAAACTTGAAACTTCTTCTGTTTTGACAAGAATGTTTTTGTACTCCGAAAAATCTCGTTGTACTTCACTAGAAAATATTGGATAATATTTAAGATCAACAATATCTGATACATTATACTCAAGGCTGTCTACAGACCGTCATGTCTGGTATCTATCTTCTCTAGGCAGAATTTCGTTTCGGATAGGACTCACCAGTTTCTTTCGTGGATCTTGGTATATATACGAAGTGGTTACGCCTAAATCTATACTAATTTTACATAGAAATCGCAACTTCGGCGGGGGTCAGATCCCTGGACCCTTTCCGTGGCTATTCCTCTGTTTCTAGGTATACAGAGTCTTCAGGCATGCTCAGCGCAATATACATAACTATCCGAGCCCTGGTTATTAGTTTATGTAGAGATTAAAAGTTAAATTACCTTCTCACATAGACAAGGTATTAACGCAAGCTTGAAAAAAAGTCTCTTTAATTGGCCACCAATCAATAGTTTTTTGTTTAAACTATATTGCATCTTACAAGTAAGGGCCATGAATGCGTCACACGAAGTTCTGAATCAATCACAGTCCATTCGAAAGAGATATGTTCAGGTTCAAACAATTAGGTACCATGAACAACGTAGCAGCCTCCTCTGGCCCATAAATTCTTTTTTTAAAGAAAGCCATTTTGAAAGAAATCTGAGACTCGCAGTTAAATAGCGATTGCACCAACACTATTCATCGGAGAGTCATGGTTTGAACCTCATTCTCTTCAGAATGAAGCAAGCTTGCCAATGGTACGACACGTATGGTACCTTGATTTACGTGGAGAATGAAATTTAGGATTAACTATTTGAGTAGGGCCTACAAGTAAATTAATTATATAGGAATTGAGAAGGGAGTTGAATAACGCTTTGCCATTCTCATCTGTGATTCTGTCTCCGAACATTTCATGTTGACTGTTTACATCTGCAGCTAACAGCAAGTTTCCATATTGTTCTGTACATTAGAAGAATGGGAAGCTAAGTTTAATGTCTCGCCTTGGAGATATTTATTCTTCTTTTTAATAGTTCTTCAGATGCTGTTTTAATGGTGGTATTTAACTTCGAAAAAAAAAGCATTATGTGGCAATGTTCAGGCCAAAATGGTAGATACCCGTTTGAGAATTTTATTTGTTCTTTTGTGTCTCTCTTGTTTTTTATTTAGGGGCATGGAAGAACTAAAAAGCTGAGAAAGTTGGCTCATAAAACGCCAAATTCTCAAACTTTTTTCCCTCATGCCCATTCAAAAATGTTGTGGAATGAAAACTTTATCCCCCCCCCCCAGTATGTTTTCATCCACTGGGAAAGAATATCTATAAAAACAAGGTTCCTCTAGTAATAAGAAACTTTAAAAATTACTTCCGTAAGTGCTTGTTTAAACAACCGAAAATCTGCTTGTACACTGAGACGATATGCTCATTGTACGCATCTGCGTCAAAAGTTCGTTTAACCGAATTGACAAAATTGGCATACGTTTTAATAAACGTGCTAATTCTGTCAAATTGGTTAAAAAAAAGTATCTGTACTTGCTGGTTCTGACATCTCTTAGGCAAACAGGAAACGTAAGCCCAAAATTGTTTTAGGCTTTTCTTTTCTGAACGCTTGAAAGTTCATCACATGTGATTAGTAAGGAATAATATTTCGTAGTTAAACAATATGAAACGTAACCATGAGAAGAATGTATTATGTAAAAAGGAAACCGATAAAAGAAGCCAGCATATTAGTATTCATATACATACACATCTTTCAAAACAGCATCTTATGTAAATAAAAATGACACCAAATACACAAAGACACCAACACAGCCGCACAAGCAATCGATTCTTCTGCGTTAAAGATTCTGGAAACCATGGTCAATTCTACTCTTCTATCGTGTTTTTTTTCCTTGTCATTAGTACGAGATTTTGTGTGAATGCCACTCAACTTTGAAGTTACTTAGATTTTCTTGTATTTTCTTCAAAATTTCTGAAGACTCACTATGATTGTAGTTATCAAGACTAGTTCTGAACAATTATTTTCAATCACTTTCATTTGAATGCTCCTCCTTTCTTGCCATAAATCCTATAAATTTAAAACACATTGACACAATAATTACGTAATACATAGACAACATTGTCTGCAAAGTATCTTTTAACTCCGATGCAAAGAGGGTTTTACCCTTTCTAAAGTTTTCACTGAAGAATTCCACTTTTTTTTTTTTTGTTTTTTAGATATACTGTTTCCTACTTGGAGCCCAAAGCCGACGCCTAGCGGGGGAGAAAATTAATAATTCTCAATAAATCAGAAATGACGTATTAAATTATACTTTTCTTTGCTGAAATTTGTTCCTAAAAATATGGCGGATATAAAAAGTCACTGGGTTGTTAGTGTTGCCAACCCGGCATAACGTTTAAATTTTTCAAATGACACTACGTCGTGTTATCGGGTATTTGGAATCCTCTAGTGATCATAAACAACCTACGTAAAGAACACATCGCAGTGCTGCAAACTGTGGATGAAATATCCAAGGAAATTTTGTAGTTTGTATAAGATCGCAAAAGCTTTGGTGTTATCTATAGTTTGCCACGCTGCGGTGTGTGCCTTACATATGTTGTTTATCATCATTAGGAGATGACAAATACCTAATAACACGACATAGTGCCATTTGAAAAATTTAAACGTTATACCAGGTTAGCAACACTGACAACCCAGTGACGATGTGTTTTCACTCCTGATACCCACCAAGTTGTTAGAAACAAATTTCCACAAACGAAATTTTCATTTATCACGTCGTTTTTTATTAATTGAGGATTATTCATTTTGTAAGAATAATGAACAATGAAGTAGCGATTACTAAGATCATGTAGGCCGGATGCGAGAGAAACGAAGACTATATTCCATCCTGGTTGGAAAGCCGGATGGAAAGAGACCGTTGGAAAGACCGAGACGACGTTGGGAAGACGATATTAGAAGGGATCTTCGAGAAGTAGGTGTTTGTGATGAAAATTGGCTTGATCTTGCCGAGGATAGAATCCTATCACAATCGTTTTTTACTGCGGGGATGAACTTGCGAGTTCCGTAAGCCATAAACTAGGTAAGTTATTTCTTATGACTCTCCACGACGCTACAACTCATCATATATTTAACCTTGTATAGAAAGAAGTTGGCTACGCCTAGTTCTGACTATAGTATATTAATCCGAGGAATGTTTACAAAAAGATGACAATGATTTAACTCAAATTAACGGAGTCTCTGATTTTCAGCATTTAACATACTCTCAGTAACATAGCTTAAGAAAATAGTAAGGATTTTGGAGAGCCAATTGTCCCTAATCGCAACGGGACACAACTTCGCGACATCCCGGAAGTTAACAAATAGCTTGGTAAAGAGTACCAGGCAAGCGTCTTGCTATAATCGTCCCAGAAATAGCAAGGAGATTGCCAAGTGAGGTTTAATGAAGCATCACAGGGAACACCATCCGTGTACCATAGCCGACCAAATGCTATGAGAGTTGGTTCTCCGGCGTTAGATCGTACGGTACAAACGATCTGGCGTCCCTCTACCAACTTTAAAAACACTAGAGGCCCTCATAGATGGTAGAGACCTTGACGAGGTTATGAGGCTTTCAACCAACATCTACCTGTACCACGAATACCAAATATCTGCCACATTGGACAGAAATAAATTACTTCCGGTCGAGCCTGCAATGCTAGTTTAAGCGAACCATCCCAGTCACCAATTCAAAACAGAAACATTAACGGAATGGAGTATTTGGCTAAAATTGCAGTAGACACAGGATATTTGCAGATGAAATGCCCTTTTCAAGTTATCCTGTTGCTTGACACATCTAACAAGACAGTTCATTAATCAAGAAGTAATAAATCATAGGGAAGATTTGTCCCATTTATTGCAACCTAATCTCGGCCATACACCTTCATACAAATTTTCGTTTCTCTAGCTTCAATGGTTTGGAAATTGTTTTTATGGGGCGGCCATTTTGGATTAAAGATGGCGACTTTTTTTACGTTTTCTTATAATGTCGTAACCTACTCGTGATGGTGCACCTTCGTATAAAATTTCATTCCTCTAGCTCGAACGGCGTGGAAAATGGATTTTGAGGTCCGCCCATTTAGATCCGAGATGACGTCTTTGTGTACATCTTGTAATATTTTCATAACCTACTAGCGATGTAGTACCTTCATACCTAAGTATTTGGTGTTTCTAGCTATAGCCGTTTAGACTGTGTATTCTATAAAACAATATGTTTGGCGGCCATTTTGAATCAAAGATGCGACGTTTTCAAAATGTTTGATCTTTTTCTTTACCTACTTCTGATCATACGCCTTCATACCAAATATGGTGTTTCTAGCTTCAGTTTTTTTGGCCTGGAAATTTTGATGATCTGTCAGTGAGTGAGTGACCATTGGGCTATATATAGACTCACTTTGCTTCGCTGGGGGAGATGTCCCCAGACCCCTGTAGGGGATGCGCTTCAACTTCAAGAGTTATGATGGCAGCGCCCATTTTATCGAAACCAGACTCTCTCTGCGGAACTGCACCGCCATAGTACAGATCTGCATCCATACTTCCCCACAGGGAGGCTGCGCCCCCAAAAAGGAGGTTTGCCCCATTTATTGTAACCTAATCTTGGTCATACACCTTCATACAAAATTTCGTTTCTCCACCTCGAACCAACTGGAAAATGTTTTTGGAGCGGCCATTTTGAATCCATGATGGCTACTGTCCCCAAATATTGTAATATTTTCCTAAATTACTCGTGAAAATACACCTTTATGGCAAATTTCGTATCTCTAGCTCAAACGGTGTGGAAAATGCACTTTTAAGGTCCGTCAGTTTGGATCCAAGATGGCGACCTTTTCAACATTTTGTAATATTTTCATAACCTAGTAGTTCTAATCTGCTTTCATACTAAATTTTATTTCGGTAGCCAAAGCGGTTTAGGCTGTGTATTCTATACAACATTGGGTTTGGCGGCCATTTTGGATCCAAGATGGTGACTTTTTCAAAATGTTGAACCCCCGTGCGGGGCTTTGCTCCCTTTATCTGTACCAGATTCTCTCTGCGGTACTGTACGGCCATGGTGTCCATCTGCACCCTGGGGCGGAGGTAGGGGTTGCGCCCCCAAAGATAAGGTTTGCCCCCATTTATTGTAACCTGCTCTTGGTCATACACCTTCATACAAAATTTCGTTTCATTAGCTTCAATGGTTTGGAAATTGGGCGGCCATTTTGGATCCAAGCTGTTGACTTTTTTTAAACGTTTTCTTATATTGTCGTGACCTACTTGTGATGGTACAACCTCATGCAAAAATTTCATTTATCTAGCTCAAACGCTGTGGAAAATGGGTTTTCGGGCGGTCATTTTGAATAAAAGATGGAGACTTTTCCACAATATAATATTTTCATAAAGTACTCGTCATAATGCACCTTTATGCCAAATTTCGTATCTCTAGCTCAAAAAGTTTGGAAAATGGATTTTTCTGTCCGCCATTTTGGATCCAAGATGGCGTATTTGGATACGTTCTGTAATATTTTCGTAACCTACTAGTGATAATGTACCTTCATACCAAATTTCATTTCAGTAGCCCCAGTGGTTTAGGGTCTCTATTCTATACAACAATAGGTTTGGCGACCATTTTGAATCCAAGATGGCGACTATTTCAAAATATCGCATTTTTCCCTTTTTCTACTCATGGTTCTATACCTTCATACCAAATTTGGTGTTTCTAGCTCCAGTAGTTTGGCCTGTGAATTTATATGGGTGAGTCCGTCAGTCAGTGAGTCAGTGACCATGGGGCTGTATAGTATATGGACTAAGTCATATCAGCAGTCAGTTATTAATGCCAAACTATTTTCTGTTGTCTTTCAGTAATAATACAAAATAGTTGGAGATTGTTTCGCGGACGGATAAATATAGACATTTATTTTCTAATGCGAATGTTCATCTCTGCGTTGGTAGTCTTTTACTTCTGTTGACACACCCATTTATTGTATATATGGAAACAAGCAAGTCGAAGCTCCGTCGCGGAACACCTCAACTATCTTCGTAGCCCTGGTAGTTCCTGAGGTTGTCGACAGACAGACATAGCGATTGTATAAGGCTTTCCAGCACTTGTTGTTGATCTAAATGTTGTATAAAGTTCCCCCTTAGGAACTTCATAGTTTATGCAGTTCTGCACATGCGCAGAATGAGAAAACTCTTTCTTATCATGCAATGTTGATCAAGAGTTCTCTGCCGCCATTTTGATCAGTTCTTATTTTGGTAGAAATGGAAAATATTTTTGAGTGAATGGGAATTCCGAACCCTGATTGACATTTACAAAAATAAATAAAATGTACCGTAAGTCGTGGGATCAAGTTAGTTTATATCTTCGGGATTCAGGCCAACATAATTCTAACACTCTATACTATTTTATTTTAACTGGAAATTTAGAGCAGTCAGTACGACACTGGAATTTTGACTAAAGAATCCGTGTTCAAACCTGATGGGACTTGGCCGTTGATGAAAATAAAAGCCAGCAGAAATATACTTGTATTTCAAATACTGTATATGGTGATTCCAAATAATGTTTATAACTTTAAAAGCATATAGAAAGTTCTACAGGATCGGTTGTGACGTCCATTTGTAACAGACAACACCAACTTTGACTTTTGTATTATTACGGAAATCCGACTCTGCCAGAGCCAGTGGGAAGAACAAACATTTAAGGTTTAATGAATTCATATAAGAAATCCAAGGAAGACAAATCTGGAGAACGAGATGGCCATGCTTCTACGACTCTGGTCGACCGACCAATCTGCCGACCTGATTCTAAATGAAATTCTGGTCTGCCTCTCGCACAGTTGAAATTCTGTAAACTAAGTAAGTCAATCTTGATATTTTGTTACAATTCAAGGCCTCAACCGATTCTGTAGGTCCTCTGAATAAATTTCTATTCTCCTTTGAAGTTGTATTGTTCTTTTTCAATCACCCTGTATGTATGAGAATTGAACTCATATTGATGATGATGGGTGTTCTACCCGAAGGTCCCTGGGAAAGTGAATCGATGGCGGGTCTCCATTGCCTTACATCGAATGGAGATGACGTCCTAAGGACGGATCTACAACTTACCATGGATTCCCAACCACCTGTGTTCCCATCTGAGAATCAAACCGAGGGGCCATTGATTATAATGCAGCGAGCGTTACCACTCAACCACAAGGAACACTTTTGTTACATTCGTGTCCTGAATATCATGTTAGAAACGTCAAAAACAATATTAGAAAATAAAATACGGATTATTCTAGAATATTGAACAGTCATTCAAAATATTTGCAATTGTTTGAATGAAGTGCGGATGTGTTCGTTTATATTTCTTTTTTAGCAGTGCTGATAAACTTAAGGTTAGTTTCATGTAAGAACTGTATTTATCGGAATCAACGTAGGACAGAAGTCATTATTAATTCTCATTCATAATGATAGGAATGTCTAATTGTTACGTAAGCACCATCTGGCACAGTTGATAAGAATTATTACCAACAACATTTATGCGACCTTGAACTTTTTAACCAAGCGTTTAAAAATCCATTTTACAATACGTTGAAACCTTGCCAACAGGAAGACAATAATACATGATACCAAAAATAAGGCTTTATCAACGTTCCTAGGTTCATGAAACAGCATTTTCTAATTAAAAGGAACTTAATTTATGGGTTAATAAATCCAGAAAAGTTTTAATAAGTTCGGATTGCATAATTGTTCACAAATACGAAATTGTTCTTTAACTCTACGAACAATAAACGTACATAATTCATTTCATTTCAAACTTCTAGGTATAAAAGAAAGGATATCACGCACCTCGATTTCTTTTGTTCACAAACAGTACTGGTATTTCAACATACATCTTTCTGCCTCTATATCAGAAGACAAAAGAAACGGCGTGATGGGTACTCCTGTGTGTGGCGTTCCAATTGCAAAAGAAGATATTGCAACAATTATTCGTAAAATAACAAATACAAATAGTGTCTTCGTGAAAGATATTTGTTTCAGTGCTGCAACGGATGAGTTATCAGGCTTCTTGGCAACTCACAGGAAAGCTATCGTGACGGTGGAGGACAATGGCAAAGAGAAGCGTCATCATTTCTTCATCAAGTGTCTCCCTCAGCAAGAAAGCCAAAAGTCAATAACAGTTGAAATTGGAGCTTTTAACGCAGAAGTTGGTTTCTATACACAAATCATTCCTCAGCTTACTCAACTGGGCGTGAATCTACCGTATCCAGTTTGTTATCTCAGCAGAAGTGATAATGTCAATGATTTTTTGGTCTTGGAGGACTTGTCCAAATTTGGCTACCAGTTAGCTGATAAGAAAAAAGGATTAGATTTTGACCATTGTTGTCTTGTATTACAAGGATTAGCCAAACTTCACGCTACCTCTATAGTTTTGGAAAAGAAGAAAGGGCAGTGTCTTGGTGAGGTTTTCCCCTTTCTGAAAGAAATCATGTTTTCAACTGAATTCCCTATCATGGTGGACATGTTTCAGAAGTGTATGGAGACTGTCTTGGAATTAACCCAATATTTGCCGCATCTCAAAGCAGCAACACCTGCATTCGAAGCTAGGATACCCCATCTTCAATCAGAAGGACTTACATTTGTTCTTCCGTGTAAACTTATTAACACAGTGTGTCATGGCGATATTTGGATCAACAATTTGCTCTTCAAATACCAAGATTCACGACCTGTATCCGTAAAATTACTTGACCTTCAAATTTCTAGATATGGTCCACCAACTTTGGACATACTTTTGTTTTTGTGGGTAAGTACGGTACGGTCCTTTCGAGAGCGACACGAAAAAGAATTGTTACAAAAATATTATGAGTCCTTTATAAATGTTTTAAACCAGCTAAATACAAAAGTGCCACAGTTTACTTTCGAATCTTTGTGGAAAGATTTCAAATTAAGATCATCATTTCTTGGGCCCATTTATAAAGTAATTTATCTTCCATTTGTGTTAATGGATTCTGGAGCAATGGAGGAAGTTTTGGATCCTAATAGTCCTGAAGGATTTGAGTCATATTTGAAAAATAAACAGACGAAAGGGACATGTAATTATTTTCAGCAAAACGAACTTTTCCGAGCTCGTATGTCCGAAGCGATTGAAGAACTGTTTGAGGCATTAAAATTATAAGTTGAAATAACAACATCTAATAAGACGTAATTTCTATACATGTCTTTTACGAAAAGGAAAAAAATTAAATTGTATTGTTTCAATGTATATTATTTGTATATCATTTCTTTCACATAAGAATAGATTCTGACTTTATTAAGGGTGCTTATTTGTTTTAGGGGAGCTTTTGAATCATCTTATGAATATACAGTTCTATAACTTTCAGCTTATTATTGAAGTGGTTACCTATTTTCTACATAATACAGCGTGTTGTATACGATTATATACGTCGACTCCAGAAGACAAGGGATACAAGTGACAGTGACGAGTAGAAAAATCGAGGCATTTTTTATATATATATATATATCTAAATATGTATATATATATATATATATACAGGGTCCGGCAGGGAAATCTGACGGTTTTTGAAGTCATAGTACAAGATTGTAATTTGAGATAAAACAAACTTTATTTTTTTTAACTTACAGCCAATTAAATGCCATTTATGAATGATAATGAAAAAAATGGATGCAGAAAGTCTACGCTTTAGAAAAGATGTCATTCAAATGACCACCTCGCTCGTCTGACCTGTCGCCGCCATACGATTATTTTCTTTGGGCTGACCTCAAAGGGAAAGATTTCATGAATAAACATCGCACTACATAAGAGCTGAAGAAATTTGTGAAGAAATAGTGGCAATTTCACGAGATATGGTCCAACGTGCTCTTTCGGAATTTTAGTGACAGGTTGCCAGAGTGCGTTTCGCAAGAATGGCTGTCATTTGGATTATGTCACTTTTAATGCATTTGTTCATGCATTTTTTTTACCATTCATAAACGGCATTTAATTCACTGTGAGTTAATGAAATCAATTTTGTTTTGTCTCAAATTACAACCTTGTACTATAATTTCAAAAAACATTAGATTTCTCTGCCGGCTCCCTGTATTGTCCGAAATATAATAATTCACAGTCATATTCAATCCATTACTGGAGGAAATTTCTCCCGGAGGGAGTAGTTGGTCTACTAATTCCACACTGACCAGACGTGTTAGGAGAGGAAAGCCGAATCTCTCAACTGTGATTGCCAATGTCTTTTATTCAGAGCAGCTCCCAAATTGCACCACGATGCTGAGTGGGCACCGTTCCAGACCCTATCACTTTGGGGGGCGGGGGGAAATCCTTTGGCAGAGCAGGGAATCGAACCCAGGACCCGACGATCAGCAGTCAGTGAAGGTAACCACTAAACCAGCAGGACGAGACACAAATTTCTCAGATTTTATTCATGGATACATTTAGATCCAAGGTTTCTTTATACCAAATATGACAATTTTATGTCACATATATTTTGGATTATATATAGAAGTTTACCTTGTCAAAGTCACTCGTCTTGTAGCTTCTGGAGTCGATATATATTTTTCATTAAGAGGCTATAATGATCATGTTTCTTTGGTATATGATTTTCATCCTCTTCCATTTCACTTCTTAAAGGCAAACTATGATTATATTTTGATTTCTATTATGTCATATTAAATACGCTGAGATGAATAATTTGACGTTGTTGAAAGCAAACTAGCCTGGAGACTGAAAGTCTTCTTTCAAGAAGAAATAAATTAAATTTCCAGTAAAATATAGGGTTCAATATTTTCAGATTTTTTTTAAATATCTAAAGCCTTTAGTATCTTTGGCTCTCACGCCGGGATGCGTGTTTCTATTTCATAGATGTTTTCTGCAACTCGGGGCGTGGTTTCCTGAGCTAGCCAATCAACGCCAGATTCAAAGACTTTGTTCTTAAATGGAACGCTGATTGAAAACTGTAAATTAAGTTTCAGTAAATTAACCTTTTTAATACGAAATAAAACTTAAATCATATTTTCAGGATATATTCTCGTATGTCGATGCCGTCAAAAATAAATTTATATTGATATCAGCTCAGGAAATCAAATCCTAGGACTATTGCACTGTTAAAAAAAAAAACATGGAAAAGAAGGCCGTTATGCTTTTAAATTCTTTATTCTGTTAAGCGAATTATGTACATGCATATCCACAGAAAATGGCAGAGTGGAGTAGTATCTGAGTCTGAAAAGTACAGTAACAATGAAATGATTTGTATAACAAGCAAACATGTAAAGTATTATTTTTTCATTAATGTATAAATAAATTTAGCATGACCACAAAATACATGTTATTTTACTTTTCTCGAAAATATTCCCATCGGCCTATTTTCTGGAAATCTAAGTGTACACTGTAATTAGTATGAGTCTTGTTGTAAATGAAGGATAAATTTAAGTTTCATTTATGGCCTTTTAAGTAAATATGGCTCAGGCCTTCTAGAAGTGTTAGAGAACACCTTCAATGGTGTTTATTAACACTCCCAACGGTGTTTCTCAACACCGGTAGAGGTGTTTGTCAACACCAGAAACGGTGTTGGGCACTCCGGATGGTGTTAACCAACACTAGAATTGATGTTACCCAGCACTGGAATTGGTGTAGAGGTAGAGGTGTTCTATTACACCTTTTGGGGTGGCAATTAACACCAATATTTTTTTTTGAGTGTACGGGACTGGTGCTAAACAATCGTCATTTTGTATATCCCATGATATCACCATTATCTGTATCTTGTATATTCTTATTTTTGGAATTAAGAGGAAACAAAGGCTTGGATTATACTGAAAGGTATCGTTATTAGTAATTTATATTATAAGTTGACACCTTGAAACCTTACAATTAGTTTGCGAGATAGAAGATGCATGGGAAATGGTGTTAGCCAAAACAAAACATGGGAAGTTGATTGACGAAAAACAATTCCTATTAATACTAATGTAAAAAAAAAAGGAAAAAATAATGCTATAAATTAACAAGTACCGGGGGTAGTAGAATTCCAGGGCCCGTAGGGCCACCCTGAGAGACTTTTGGCCAAGTTAGACCACTTTCGTCCTTTGAATTTTTCTACAAAACTTGTGTGGATAATCTAATTTGTTTTGAAGTGATAGAACCGGAAGCTGAAGAAGCACGACACAGTACGCACCAGTCAGACATCCAGAAAGCCCATATGGCAAAGTGTTTATTAAAGAATTTTAATATATTTTGATTATCTGAATTTCGACCGATACCAATATTCATGAGCTCAGCGAAAGTACTAAATTAATAATAATTTTTAGTGAGATTCAAAACTTTCAAGTAGCAAATACTTGATTTATTTGGATAGAATAGCATGTTTAATAACTATTCAATATTTGGTCCTTAAAAGTATTATAGGATGTTATTTTCGCATGGCATCTTTTGTGAAAAATACTACAATACTTTGAGTATAATTATGCACCTTGAAGTATATCATTCGTTGGAAGTCTAAGAACAGAGAAGTTTATGTGGTGTTCGAAATTGTTATGAGAATGTCTTCAGTGTTCGTCTTTTTCTTTTTGATACAGTGTTCCTTTCCAAAATACGTATGTCCATCTATGGATTTCAAAATATTTAGTTGCCGCTAGAAGAATTCAATAGCGGAATGGTTGACAGCAATTTGTAATCTGTAAGACGTGTTTTGAGGTAATGTCATAGTTAGAACTGAGTTACCCATCTGATAATTTTGTGAGTGTACCTCATCGGTCAATATATACTAATAGTTCAATATAACAATAGCAACCATTCAATTAAAACACGAAATAGCAAGATTAGAATAGAAAATAAATGTATTTACATATACTTGAGAAGTTAGTAATCAGTATACTTTAAAACATGAAACAAGAGAACGTGAAAAATAACCTATTATATAACCGACGATTTGACTTTCCTATACTAAAGCTTGTGGCACCATCTATAGTCCGTACTGGAATTAACGCTTGTCCAAAGCTTTAATTTTTCTTAACAAATGATGTAAAAAGGGAGTGCATAGTAATAAATAACTTTGGATCTCAGACCGGGTGACCAGGGTTCGGTTCCCGGTGATGTGACGAGTATTTTTTTTACCTTCTTTTGTTGTCAGAGAACTTTACTTTTTGTTTACACGAATACACGATTGTTGCCTCTTTCTTCCTTTCCAATTTCCAATATATTAGGCCTACACAATTCACGGTAATTGGTTAGGTAAGCACTCCTTACTGGGCAATATTGAACCTGTGTTCTACGAAAAGTAAAAATATATTATTCACAAATTCTGCTTGTTACATTATGATGACGTATTGCCACATTACGCAAATTTGAAACCTTTCATTGGCCATTTTATTTGAATTTAAGTGTACATTTTTTATGTATAAGTTGTGGCGTAGTAAATTAAACATATTTATTTGCTGATACCTGTGTTTCAAACACAGTTATACCTTGAAAAAATTATGGATTTATCTTTGTGACTCGTAGGCTTATTCCCCACCCCGATAGCAGAGTAAATTTAATTCAAACTTGTCTCAAGCTTGCATTATCAATTATAAAAGCTTGCACCAAGTCATGGCAAGTCTGTAACTGAAAAAAAAAGCTTGAATCATAATTATTAATTGACACCTGGCAATCTTATTGCAAGCGTGCTTAGTTACAATAAGTGTGTTATGACACTAACAGCCAGGGACGTACGCAGAGGGTCTTGGGGGTCCGGAACTAATATTTTTTTGTGAAATTAGTATTATTTTTGGCAAAACTATATGCATTTTACGTAAATTTCACACACAGACAGACTTCGGACCCCCCCCCCAAAAAAAAAACATCTTCAGGGTACGTATCTGAATACTACAGTCTACGTTTAACTTGAATTAAACTTGCAATATCAAGTCAATTTCAAATTTAAATCAAGCTTTTTACATTAATTGTAACAACACAAGCGAAAATCAACTGATAATCAAGCTTGCGTGCCATGTGGGCTGTTCTCAGTTTGATATCTTCATTATTCATTACATTTTGAAAGGTGATCACGTAGTTTGAACAATTCTGATGGAATAATTTTTTTTTAATGAATGCTTTGAAAAAAAAATACAACCATTAAAAACAAACAGAAACAGATGGTCGCTATTAACTCTATTGCACATATCCCAATCGGATATTTTCATTCGGTTTTTATCTTTTGTTTTTAGATTTTCATTCGGTCTGCGGCGGTAGACCATCGGATCGAAGGTTCCGGGTTCGAGTCCCGGCAGGGGCATGCTAAAGGGCGAATCGTGACGAGCCGAAGTCCGAAGTTACTAGACTGCCCCCCCTCAAAAAAAAAGTTTACAAAGTTTGGATTTTCATTATCTTTTAACCTTCACTTCTGATACATATATCAATAGACATAAAAAATGGATGGCAAAACCTTTGATTGAGCAGTTTTCTTAATACCTAAGTATAATGCGCAGCATTACGTTGTCTTGTGCATGTATGTATCTAGAAGTTGCTTTCGCACGATCCAAAGCTGCGTGTGGGAACGAAACGCACTTTAAATATATATAATTACGCCTAAGACATACTGCTCCTGTCTAAATCTGAGGGTTTAGGGAAGGTAATCCCAGGCACCGCTCCCTGAATATATCCCTGTTCTTGTCCGTTGGAGAAGAACTCTGTCCATACCCGCAATCCTGACTGCTGTTCTCCAATATTTTTCCTCATTTCCACACGGCGAATGCCTGTATTGTACCTGCAATAGTGACTTCGGTATTATTATTATTTAACAATGGTTGCAAGTAATATAAATATTACATTCATCTGACCGCATTAAGTATATAAACAGGGTCTCCTTCAGGAAACCCTTTCTGGAGTTATTTTAAACGTCTCCGGACGATATTAAATTAAGTTCCATGTTATTCCTATACTTAACGCGCGCTAACAGTGGACCATGAATTAGTACAAGGCTAATTTTCTTCCTTAATTTGGGCTTTTGCATGTGTTCTGAAAAATCTCATATCTATTTGTGACTTCTCGTAGGTAAGAGATCTATTACACATACCCCCCTCCCAAATAATTAGCCTTGTACCAATTTTTGGTCCAAACTTACAAGGGAAGTATCGTAGGGGCCAATGATCGATCGGTTTAAAACTTTTTGTGATCATTGGGCTACTAATGATATACTAATGGATAGAGTTTGACTTGCTGAAATTCTAAGAATGGTATATATAATCTATATCATAATTTCTATAACTTCGAGTATAATGATTTAACATCAGCTATATATAATATTGAAGCGACTTCGATATTTGTAAAATACATACATATACTGATATTCATTACAAATATCGTAAAGATTAAAATATTATATTGACACGAATTCTAGAAATTTCACTACAATAACGGAAATGTTATTGTATATTAGATGATGTTAAATAAGTGATCGAGATTCCTTAAGAAGAGTTAGTCAATACGAGAGAGATCGGGGGAATACGGCGGGTGAGAAAGGATTTCATGCTGTAACTTATGGAGAGCCTGCACTGTACCGTTGCGCTACGTGTGGGAGGGCATTGTCATGCAACATGGGAACACCATGTCTGTTGACCATTGCTGGATGCTTGAGGACAAGTTTACGGTGGATTTCATGGAGTTCAGTACTGTAACGACCTGCAAAGATGGTTTCATCTCATGAGAAAGGCATGATGGATCACTCGCACCATACACCACCATACCAGCAACAACACCTTCCGTGTTTGAAGAGGTGGTTTAGGATATCGCCCTGGACGTTGATCACGATTCAACCAATGTCCTGACCGTTTAGGATTGTCATAGCAGATCCATTTTTCATCTGAAGTGACTATCCGATGCAGGAAACCTTCCCGCTTATTCCGTACACTCAGAAAACTTCACACCTCCAGACAGCGATTCTGGTTGGAATGTGCCAACTCATGCAGCACCTATGACTTCAACTTTTTCACCTTACCAAATGCACGGGGACGCCGTCTGACAAGTGGTATGGTATATGCTTAGCCCGTCTGCAATGACACGAACACTTTTCCAAGGGTACGCTTCCACGTTGTTCCTGAGCAACTCATACGAACATGATGTTGTTTGGTGCCCACGGGGCTCATTTTGCAATTTTCTATCACCGGAACGAAATTTTACAAACCAACGGCGAATGATACGTTCATTCGCCATACCTCTCTTCTCAAATGCACTGTTAATATTTTCTTCGGCTTACTGTGCAGAATACCACAGTTTGAATTCATAAAGAAAAGTCACTCGTAATTGTGTGTTATCCATGGTGCCCTTTCATACAACCCTGTTCAACAACACAGTGCCTCGTGACTGTCTGGGTACTGCAGCCTGTTTGCTGGACGTATACAGAGTTTGTGACGTTAGACGCATGGCTTCTGTCGATCAGTGTGTTGTGTTGCTGAAGTGCGTTTCCAATCAGGTGTTAACGCGGTCTTTACATTCGTACCACCCAATACTTACAAGATAAGTACCCGACCACGACACCTCCGATTTCGATCAAATTTTCAGAAGTGCAGACCAGTGACCTAAATATTGCGCTGCAGGCGTTCTATTCGCAAATGCCTAGAGGGATGCAAAGTTATGGTCACATCGTCACAAGCGACTTCATATCTTCAGAAATAATAATGCAAGTCCTGTCGGTTTAGCAAATCACAACCAAATATGTGCCCAATACATCTTTCGGCAGAGCTTATGACTGGAGAATTCCGATCGAATAGGAGTTCACTCCTTGCCTCATGAAACCATAGTCGTTCCATTATACTGAAGTTAATTCTTCAAACATAAACTTTGCTGAAGTAGATATATGTATTGGGCACAATTTCGATTGTGATTTGCTGAACAGGCTTGTTTTGTGTGATTCTTTTCTGAAAATATGTCATTTATGAAAACGACACCATAAATTTGCACGCCTCTAGCAGCGGAAGTAAATATCTTTCGTAAATTCTGCAAAGGGATTTTCCCCATGTTTTGAGGTCGCCAACATGGCGGTATTGTTGGTGTTGACGGCCGGTTGATTCACCAATTTTCCAATGCCCGGTATTTCTCGAGTATGTATATGTGTGTGTGAAATATATACTCTAATCCACACATAGAGAGAAATACCAGGTGTTGTAAAAAGTGGCAAATCAAAACCATACCACCATGTAGGCGACCTCAAAACATGGGAAAATGTCCTTTGCCGAGTTTTCGAAAAGATGTTTACTTTCGCCGCTAGAGGCGTGCAAAATTTATGGCGGTATTTTCGCAAATGACATATTTCCAGATAAAGAAAATTACGCAAACCATGTCGGTTTACCAAACATTTACTAGTTTGGGTAAAATTTCGGAAATTTTGTGGTTCCTTAGAGGAAGTACTTTGTGCAGAAAAGAGTTTTTATATATATAGTACTCGAGTACTAGTATCGAGACACCAGTCTTTTCCTCGATAAATATCAGATACTTTTGAGAGTAGGTATTGGTATCGTGTATCTCAATAATTTTGAGCAGTATCTTTAAGTTACTTTTGCCGATACTATTTTAAGTCCCTTTTTCGTTACTTTTCAGGGCCTAAGTTGAAGGTACTATTCCGGCACTTGCCTGGTATGACTGAGGGAAAACACTGGAAAACCTCAGTCAGGATGAGATAGAAAACGGGTTGAAACTCACGGCTTGATCTTAAAACTGAGGAAAGAAATTTATATTTTTTGTTACGTGACGATTGTGAAAGAGATGCCTTAACTTTCTGGTGCCAATAAAGAGTACAAGCGTGCAATGGATGAAGATTTATTAGTTAATGTAGCGAAGAGCTATACTCAACGTTGGAGCAGTACGAAAGTATGGCCTCAAGGGTAAGTGCCGTGCCCATGCCGTTCCCCTGCCATGCTCCGTCCGTGCCATGGACGCGACCATTCACCCATAGGGTACCGTTCCCATGCCGTGCGATATTTACTTGCTTCATTTATTATTATATTTTAACAATATTATTAATGAATAAATATATTTTCAAAAATATTTATTATTAAAAATAATAATAAATGAATTAAGTAAATGAAAATACTAATCTTCATTAATTTGAGCATTATAACCAGGCCAGGATAGGGTGAGGAAGATATCATTAGGAGGTAGTCGGTCAGGTACTAGTTTGAAGGTGGGTCTACCATCTCAGCATTTGCCTGGCGTAACAGAAAAAAAAACTGGAAAACACTTATTCAAAATAGGCGGCCGCTGGAGTCGTTCCCAGGACCTTCCGATTGCTAAACTAACACTACTAATTGAGCTTCGACTGTTTGATATAACTTACACTACGGCCGTTACTGTTCAGGTATTTGCCTATATCCCACATATCAAAATGACGTCCCAGGGATGTCTGACGGATCTCCTGGCAGGATATCGGGACGTCCGTAGGACGTCCTGTTTAAGTCCCGTTTACATCCATGGGACGTATAGTTATAATTAATCCTTCGAATAACTATACGAAGACATATCCTTCGTATAGTTATAATTAATTAAATAATAATAATAGTAAGGTCGATTTAATTTATAGAAATTCCAGGTAAGTAATCCCGCACGGCTTTCCGGGGGACATCCAGGGGACCTCCATACGGGATGAACTGTTTGTATTGCCCACAGAGTTATCCCACGGACGTCCTTAGGACATCGCTATGGGAGCAGGACCATTCTGACGGTAATGGGATCTAAATGGGACGTCCCAGGGACGTACTCTGCTATGTGGGTATCGTCCCAAACATTACCTTTCGGAAGATTATTACCATAGTATTTGTGTTGTAAGTTGTATAAGCATTCGTAAAAACTTTGGTAAACTTTATTTTATATGGGCTTGTTGACTTCGGACCGTCACGATTATCCGTCACGTTCTAATTAAAAGACACCCATGTTCCTGCCGGGAGTCGAACTCGGGACCTTCGAGTATAAGCGTTCGTGCTCTTGCACCAACATTACCAATTGCTCTTCATTCATTTTTGACACACAGCCTTGCTCAATAAGAATCAACCACAGACTGGCCGAGGAAAGGCGAAGGATCGCGGGGCCGACAAGTCGCGACCGGGATGGTTTCTCTTCAAGACGGTCACTGTTGGGGCAAGGCAGAGGCACGGGCACGGCACTGTATGTGTGAATTACCCTTCAGTATTCCATATTTTCCTATGTATATGCCAATATATGTAGTTTTAAAAAAAGTAGACTTTCTGGAAAAAGTATTGAGAGTTACTGAGCAGAATATACAGGGGATAACAAATACTTTGAAACAATGCACAAGTAATTTTACCGTCCGTGTTATTCCTTTACCAATGTCAGAACATTTTAACAGATGCGGACAAGAACATCATGATTTCAAAATAATAATAACAAAAAAAATATTTGGAGAAGAGATACCAATCATTAGTCATTCCCAGTTATTTAAGTACTGGGTGTATCTAGACGATAAAAAATTCAGTATTCGGTTAGCCTACCTTCCTAGTAGTAAAGAAAAAGGGCACAAGCTTATGTTGTTGCGTTCTCTATCCGCCTCGCCTCATGCTTGCGCCTCTATTTTATATGACTTTTTGAACTAATAAGCGATGTCTCAAAAAGTGGATCGCCTGCCTCACATTCGGGAGATTCTGAGTTTGATTCATTGAATTGTTATTAACGTCCTAAACGAGTTGGTAAGCTTCTAAGGACGGGACATACAGTTTAACGTGCGTTCCGAATCATTTGTGTCTCCACCGGGAATGAAACCTGGGTTCTTTTGATTACAAGGCATCGAGCGTTACCACTCACCTACAGGGGACACTATTTCTGAGTTTTGAATCCTAGTCTGGACCTCGGGCTTTGTGATAGGCTTTGTCTAGTCACACTAGGCCAATTCTGCACCGATTCCTAACTCAGCCTTTTCGTCAGACTGGGGGAACAAAAGCGAAAATTTTTGGGAAGAAACACGGAAAACTGTTGTTTTTTTTCGCAAGGCAAAAAAGAAACTTGTTTTATTAACGAAAATCGTGTTATTATTTTTCATCACGCAAGTTCAATACTTAGTACATTTTATGCCTTTCTCGTTTCAATTTAGTAAAATTAAATTTATTTACGCTAAAAATATGTACAACAAATTTTATGTTTACATTACTAATGCAATTTATTTCATTAGCACCTTTGTACAAGAGAGGTGCTAATGGATGGCCTTTAGGCATCTTTGGCTCAGGCTGAGAGAAGTCCTATAATGGAAATAAATTTTGTCAGAGGGAGTCCTAATAAAGAAGTTATCATACTAAATTAATATTTGTAACAAGAACAAACATTTTAACTATTTCATTAATCCTAATTTAATTTCAGAGTCCCGGAATAGTAAAACAACAACAAAAACCAGCAACAACATTATCTTTCAAAGTAGAACGAAAAATTGCAAAAAAAAAAAACTGTTTTAGTCCTGTTTTTTTCTGCTCGTCAATGTCTTTCGTTTTTTTGTTTTTTACATCACTAGTCAGACCTACGTACACCTAGTCCCGACCTTCTCTTAGCTCAACTACGACGTTTATTTCAATTAAAATAAGTGAGGCAAAACGCAGTAATGGGACTTTGCATATTTAGTACCGCCAGGCTTCAACACCGAGCATTCTATTTGGATGATCAATGTTCCGTTGGAAAAATTGCGGCTAGACGTGTCCAACGACACCTCCACCACCCTCCTAGCCCTAGTAGTTTCCGACTTCAAGGTTTCATCAGGTATCGAGGGGAACGAGTTAAAGAAATCTCTCGGCATGGGAGTAACCTTTATGAAAAATTTATTTATTTATTTTATTTGGAAAACAACAGACTAATGCCTAATTAAAGTCTTCCGTTGCATAATGAAATAATTCAAACTGTACACATAACGAAAAAAATAATAATTATAAACCCAATCACATAGAACAAAACAGTAATCAATATAGTTTCCACAAGATAGAGAAAAAAATGCATACACCCATATCAGACAAAGACATTAACATAATTTTCTCAATATAAAATTAACAAAATAACAATAATAATAATTTCCCCGTTGCATAAAGCAGAACAAAACATTAATATAGTTACCACAAAATAAAGTTTCAGTTAGTATATTGACATATATTGAATCAGTGTAGAGCGTATGCCTGTTTTTGTCCTATTGGTGATACCTATTTCGTTATCTGTTTCCAAGTACTAATTATAAGCAGTACAAGTTCGCCATATGGGAGACTTTAACATAGAATTTGTTCTGGCCTTGTGACAGAAGAAAAACTCATTGTTTCGCATACGAGTTCTAAGTGAGGGAACTTTTATGCAAAAAGCTGCTGTTAAGTCTGTACAATCAACTTTATTATTAAATATTTTAGAAAGAAATACAATATCATTAATAATTCTTCTTTTCTCCAAGGTCAGAAGATCAAAGTTGACTGCCATTAGCGACGATGAATCAAATTTTGGATAAAAACCTGTTTGTTTGTACGCTAAGAATCTAAAAAATTTTGATTGAATTACCTCAATGGTCCTAGAATATTTACTGCATTGTGGATTCCATATTACAGATGCGTATTCCAATTTAGATCTGACATAATTAAAGTACAGTAATTTGAGAACCTGCGGATTATTAAAATCCTTTCCTGATCAGACAATTAATCCTAAGTTTCTGAAGGTTTCATTTTTCATGGTCACAATATGCGTATTAAATGTTAGATGAGAATCAAAGATTACACCCAGATCTTTTGCTAAATTGGCACTGTTTATATGAACACCGTTAATTGCGTATGTGTAGTAATACTTACTTTTAAGCTTTGTGAAAGAGACAGTCTTGCATTTATTAACATTTATAACAAGATTGTTTTTTTCACACCACTTAGCAACATTGATTAAGTCACACTGAAGTTTATCACAGTCTTCAATGGAGGATATTTCCAAATATAATTTTAGGTCATCAGCATATAGTAATTTTTTTAGAGTGCATAATACAATGTGGTAAGTCATTAATGAATATAATAAATAGAAGAGGTCCTAAATTTGAACCTTGGGGAACACCTGATCGAACTTCATATTGTTTTGAAATAAACTCTTTGTAAAGAACAGACTGTTTACGATTGTTTAAGTATGAGGCAATGAAAGTTAGCGAGGGTTCAGTAACTGAGCTTACTTAACATGATATCATGATCTACGGTATCAAATGCTTTGGCCAGGTCAGCGTAGATAACATCAATTTGTTCACCTTTGTCTAAACCTGATGCTATGTAGTCATTAATTACAGCCAAATTTGATTCAGTTGACCTTTTAGTCAGAAAACCATGCTGAAATGGTGATATTGCACTTCGCACATGATTAATTATCCTATTGTAAATGAGACTTTCAAACACTTTAGCAAAGGATGATAGTATTGAGATAGGTCTGTAGTTGCTTACTTCATTTTTGGAATTAGATTTTGGAATTGGGCACACAACAGCTTCCTTCCATTTATCCGGAAATGTTGCAATTTTAATTGATAAGTTAAAAATAAATTGCAGCGGAAGTTTAAGAATTTCTCCGCAGCCTTTCACGAGATAAGGAGGTACGTGATCTGGTCCGAGAGATTTTTTTGGTTTCGATTTCTTTATGGCAACTTCTATTTCTCTTAAAGTTACATTCAACAGATCAAATGAATCTATTGAATCACATTTGTTGACTACATCCTTTATTTCATATTTTGCAGACGTTTTATGATATAATGATTGAAAGTGGCTTGCAAAACAATTGGCAATCTCATTATTATGGTATATTATTTGTCCATTGTATGCCATATTTGAAGGTGGAAGATGTCGTGTTTTTTTCTTAATGAATTCCCAATTGCTTGGGTCGTTTAGAATGCTTTTTCAGTATTAGTTAAGAAATCCTGGTAAGCTAAAGATATATCCTTTTTTACTTGTTTTCTTAATTTGACAAATTCTCTATAATGATAATGAGGGTTACCAATTCTTCTTTTCCATTTCTTAAAATGATAACATTTACGTTTAATATTTGTAATTATTTCTCTGGTAAACCAGCATGGATAAGAGTTAGTGACCGTTTTCTTTACTGGAACACATTTATCGAGAGCGTCATAAAGTATTTCATAGAACCTCGTAAGAACCTAAGCATTTCATTCTTTTCCTCTTTCGAAGGAACTCTTTAGTAAATGTAGGACCCCAATTCATTTAAGTGCATCTGTGGAGAGACTTTTTAAGTAATGCAAGAGAAGTGTTGCATTATAAAAGGGGGCTGTACTTTAGTGCAGTGGTTTACCAATTGCTAGTCAGCGAAGCTATTGTACCGGTCCTCCGCAAATTAATACATTTCATTATTTGGCAGTTTTTTTTTTTTTTATATATATAGATTTCAATGGTTTAAAATTTAGATTAAAGATCGTATTCCCTTTTTAAAACAACTAGAATCAGAAGATGTGCTGAAATCTTTTAAACGTCAAACAAGCCTCTAACTTACTGGAATCTTCTCGGTCCTTGGAAGTTTTCCTCTGTAGTTTGTCGGTCCGTGAGTATTAAAAGGTCGAAAAACACTGTTTTAGAGGACCAGTTATTCCTGTTTTGAAGATGTTTGAATGTGCCTGATTATTATACATAACTGTAGACTACCTAATTCATTACAATATTATGTAGACATTTTTTTCTTCGTTTTCTTTCAACCCATCTTATAAAGTTGAAAACTGACTTAAATGAAGAAGGTAATTTTAATATATATATATATTTATAGATATATAAATATTTTATTGTATTCGTGTTTACAGATTCTACTTGCTCCTACATTTATAGCTTTCTTTAGCATCTCTATTTATTTGTGTCATGCGGGTACTTTTATTTTATGAATTAAACATACAGTAGAGTCTCATTTAACCGAATTTGATGGGAACAAGAGTGATTCGGTTAAACCGAAAACATAGTGATTTATATACTGTAGTTTAGTACCGTATATCATGTTATAAAACACAACAACTTTATTTTAAATTAAACGAAACAATTTTTCAAACTCTGATCTAATACCATAACATAACCAATCTACTTTAATTTTACAGAACATTGCAATGCTTTTTTTTAAAAAAAAAACAACTAATTCGTTCATATTTAAAAATATAAATCAGATGTAGCGTCTGCAAATTGCTAAAATTAAAATTTTGTTTTTTTACTGTCTCGAGATTCGATTAATGCGGGAATTCGGTACTCTGGTGTATATTAAACTGTAATTAACATTTTTTAAAACAAATATTCAAAGAAACGTAAAAGTTACGGAAGTATCGTTTAAATATCGAGATATTTTTTGGACAAGTATCGAGTATCTGTATAAGATACTTTCGAGAAATATCTGACGCAGCCATTCTACTACAATTTCAACTTGGTAAATAGCTAAAGTATTAATATATACCACCACTATCAACACCATAAAACAATATCATGCAATATATATGTATTACATGCGCTGAAATGCAAGTAATGAAAATTACATTCTGTGAGACTAGAGAGGCGAAATGCAATTCCTGACAACGAAGAGAAATTACAAAAAAGATGTGAACTCCGTCTTTGCTGTCGGATGATGATGTGAAGAGCTTGTGAAGTCTGATGCTGTCAAGGCAGGAAGTTCCAAAGTATGTGACGTGCTTCTACAAATACCTTGGAAGAGACACCTGGTGTTAACTAATGAAACTCAAGCTTCTGACAACTTTCTTGCTTTGTGTCACTTTTTTTTTTGTTACTGAAGTTTTTTTTTTTT
>JAGDQP010005889.1:7751-42835 GCA_022664845.1 Lepisma saccharinum | reverse complement strand
TTTTCCTTTCCGGATTCCCGGACACATTTTAAATTTGATGCATAGACTGCCTGAAATATACTATTTCAATAATAAACTTAAATGGAACTAGGCCCTATCTTTCAGTAATGTACGGTACTTCACTTTTCAAAAAGTAGCAAGTTTTAATAACGAAGTACTACTTAATTTCTGAATAAAATTAACAAATGAATAACGTAGAAGGTAATTGTTTACGTAGCATGAAAATACAGAGTGACGTAACAGAACGTAGCTCACATAACTTCAGGAAATCTATCTAACGTTGCGGTATCATAAATTGAACTCTTTCTAAATTCAGCACATTTCGTACAGTGTAACCCATATACTGCAGGGGTTCTCAAAAGGTCTGCCGTGAAAATCCACAAGAATCATTTTATTAAAATGTAAAATATAAGAATATACAAACCAGACATATGCATTAAATATTTTACTGATGTTAACCTTAGCCCTTAAAGAAGTATAAAAGTGTAATTCAAATAACAGTAGGAAACAACGTATAGTCAATAATTGTACTATTTCTACAATTCAATGAGAAACATGTGCTTGTTTATTTTTGTACAGTTTTTCAATACGAGAAGGTTGCTATGACTGCAATACTTTTGGAGTCGAAGATCCTTCTACCGCACTAACATATCAAAAACATTCTACTGCAAGTGCAAGGACGAGCTACTTGTTACGGCTTGCCTGCCTCGAACAAGTCTGCAGGGCGATTTAAGAAGTCAGTATGAACCTTGACCTAGTAACACATGCTAAGTCTTCTTCTTTGATATTGCAAAGAAATTAAACGGATAAAACAATTTCGAATTGGAAGAAACATTGAATATGGATATGTTTTTTCTAACAGTAATGTCATAAGTTAAATTATTTCATTGATGGATATGTTTGAATGTATCCGAGCGTAATACCCGTTACGATGGAATCCCTGATTTGTGAAGACTCATAGCTATGCAAATTACCACTATCGGTTGCTAAAATTAGTACAATACACACTGAGACCAGAAGAACCTTAAATTTTCTTCAATATCTCTTAAGCACTTCGCGAATGCACCTGGTGAGGGTTTTTTTTTTTTTTTCAAATCCATAACTGAAGTATTGTTGTTTCCCCAAATTTCAGCATCAAAAGTTCGACGACTCTGAAGTTCCGCCAACTCTTCTGCCTCTTCTAATGGAAGATGTTTTGTGTCTTCATTAGTAACGGGAAATATTTTGTTAGTCCAGTCGTATTCACCTTAACTGATAGAAGGAAAACATTGTTGCAATTTATCTATGTTCTAAACTCAAACTGTAATCAATCCCCGAATCAGTACCAGCAGTGGGAGGGAACATTTTAAAATCATTTTTTTTTCAACTATTAAATTCTTTTTCGTTCTTTTAAACTTCCAAATTTTGATTTTTTAAAGAACCAATTCAGCTTAACACTTGAAGTGAGGATATTTTCTTCCTCATTCCCCTGGATGCTAGAGCATTAAGAGCATTGAAATGTCTAAAGATATTCGGAGCTTGAGGTTTTGTAGTATTATGAGGCATTCAACAATAATTAAATAGATATGAATAAATTTGGGATTACCTACCCTTTATAACTAAATCTGAATTATTTGTGGCCTTTAGGGATCTCAAGCTCAGGCCGTTTGACAGACTAAAAATATAGTATCAGATCAAAGTGTACTGTACACCAGGGGTCTCGCAAACCGTTGAACGCGAGTTGTATGCCCAGATAGAAGAGTTTATCAAACAACTTTCATTCTATCTTTCGTAGCTCAACATATACTTTCATTTGCATTTAGCTCAGTGGTAGAGCATTGGCGCTGCATTCAGGAGGTCATGGGTTCGATCCCAGCGGCCGACCATCCTAACTTAGGTTTTCCTCAGTCACACCATGGAAATGCCGGGATGGTATCTTCAACATAAGCCCTGGCTGAAAGGCCGAAATCTTCCCGCATCCTTTCCCCTCCCGTAGCCCGGCCTGAGCCTTAGATACCTGAAGTCCATAAATAAATAAAAACTTTCATATTTGGAAAGTAACTCTTCGGTCAGGAAGTTTGTCGACCCCTGCTGTACACTAAACCAACAGTCTTATCTACCTATATAAATTTATTGTTCCAAAGCGGGTCACTTCAGAATCATGCTTATGACGCTGTCTCATAATCCGCTCGTATAGTGGTAGGTTAAAGAAAACCAATTTTGGAATATGATAAAATGTCGCTTTGAATTAGTTCTCACAGAATAAAGAACTGAGGTTTCTGGAACAAAGCCAATTTCCGGACATTTAACTTTCTAATCCAGACCCGGACAAATCTCTCAATTCCCGGACTGTCCGAGTCAATCCCGGACGATAACCCGAATAGATAATAATGAATTTAAACTGAACATGATGTGGTGTGACTCAGCGTGAGAATGTTCACCTTGTCATGTAGAGAGCTCGGCATCAATTACCCAGATAGGGTGTTCTGAGTAGTTTTCTTCATTCACCAGGTGAATGTCTCCATGGTACCTTGAAACAACGCTGCAGTCGTTCCCTTTCACATTATTTCATCTGTGATTCTGTGAAGTAAATTAGCTTGACAGCCTTAGTAGCTTTAAGATATTTTAAAAGGATAAACTTACTGCATCAAAATTTTAAATAGGCCTAACGTATTCAGTAGCGAGTCGTGGTTAATTCGACGGTAGGATCTGTGACTTAAAATTTAACAAAACAACACAGAAGATACAGCAGAAGGTACTTCCTATTTTTAAACAATTGAAGAGCTTATTTTCAAAAGGGTCTATGCCCACTTACAAAAATTTTACAGGAGGCGTGAAAAATGTATTTCTCTGGGAGGTCGAGCACTATGATTATGCGAATGGTCGAATCTTGTAAATAGAGGTACTGAAAATATTGTCCGGGAATATGTGTGTTGCGTGACCATTACGAAAAACAGATTCCCCCATATTTAATATAGACACCCCATGAGGAAAACTCGGCGGGCCTCCGGTGGCCCACCAACCATGAAGGCGAGCCACCGGAGGCGCGCCGAGTTTTCCTCATGGGGCATGTTTCCTTTCGAAAAAAAAAACCTCGTGGGCATGTTACCTCTCGATATAAACTTAGACAGAAACTCTAAGAAGAAGCAAGACATGTAACGAAAACTCGTTTATTAAACAGTCGGAGTTGTGAAAAGGGCAAAACTCCCGAACGATAAGAAAACTTGGAATAATCACCATATTGGTAAATACAACAAAATGTCAGTTGCTACATGATAATGGAAACTAATATCAAACTTAAAAATGTCGTTCAAGTGTTGTGAAGATTTCAAAAGTAGTGTCTTTGTTGAAGAGGAAACGTACACGCGTGTAGAAATACTAAAACAATAGTGTTTAAAGCGAACGGGACTCTCAGTAGGGTTTGGAAATGGCCACTCCAGTGCCAATTGGTGAGTGTACTGTCGACATTACCAAAAAAGTGAACATATGCCCTTTTGAAAGTTTGCTCCTCAATTGTGTAACACAGATTAACCATGGGAGAAAATTGATATACATACCAGTATTGATGTGACCAGGAAGGACTGACATTTTATTACATAAAATTATTTATTTTTTTATCGCCTTGAGGCATCTGTAACTCAGGTCTTGATCAGGTACGGCAAGGATGTGCGAAGGAGTCGTCCAGGACCCACTTTGAAGGTGCTATTCCGGCATTTGATAGGCGTGACTGACGAAGAACCCTGGAAAAATTTCAGTCAGGTGAACCGGCAATGGGGTTCGAACCCACGTGACTCCCCACTGACTATCCGAAGTCCGTGACATTAGCGCCTGGATCGTGGAGAATTGGTACAGTAATCGATAACACTCACACTTAACACTTCATACATAAAAAAAGAATAGAAAAATATTTTTAAAGGCACACTTTTCTTAAACAAATCGTACTAAAAGTAAAAATTAAAAAATCATTTTGTTTGTGTTTGAATAAAAAGAAAAGCATGGGGTGCACTCTTACATACAGTCATTTCATTCACATACAGGCGAATGAATATCTTCATCACCTATGATTCGCTGATGATATAGTCCTGTTTGCTTCAAGTGCAGAAGAACTACAAACCAGAATGAAAGAACTGAGTAACGAGAGTTCGAAAATAGGCCTTAAAATGAATTTAAGTAAAACAAAAGTAATGTACAACCAACATGCTGCAAAGAAGGAAGTGAAGATTAACGGAGAGACAATAGGCATAGTTGATGAGTATGTTTAAATAGGCCAGCTCAAAACATCGAATGCCAAGTTGACGGATGAAATAAATAGAAGATGTAAACTGGCGTTGAGTTCGTTTGGAAGACTACACTTTATTTTCAAAAGCAAACTACCAATGTGTCTCAAACGTAAAGTTTATAATCAATGTGTATTATCTGTAATCATGTGCGGCTGTGAAACTTGGACATTGATGCGCAAACGGTTCAACAAAGAGCAATAGAAAGATGCATGCTAGGAATAACTAGGAGCGACAGGAAGGCAAAAGAATGGACTGGCGCGCAAACAAAGGGAGAAGATGTAATCAAGACTGCGAAGAAGATGAAGCGGAGATGGGCCGGTCACATAGCTAGACTAATAGATGGAAGGTGGACGATAAATGTATTTCTAGATAAAGAAACGACCGAGACGACGTCCAAATGCAAGATGGTTAGATGAAATCAAGTGTTTTTCAAGAGCTACATGGATGAGGATAGCATCAGACCAAGATATGTGGAAAGAAAAGAGGGAGGCCTTCATCCAGCAGTGGATTGAAAATGGCTGAATACGATGATAGAAATATATGAAAGTAACAATAGAATATTATATTGTGACGCAACTTACATCAGTGTGCAAAATTTCATCATTCTATGGCGCCGGGAAATGAGTTAAATTAAGGTTGAAAAATTTGAGGACACTAGAAATTATTTTGAACTAAAGAAAAGCATAAAAATGACAGAATTTCACTTATTTCGTATTTATTTACACGTTCGTTTCAGGGTTTGACTCATTGATCACTACAGTGGCGAGTCAGATGTTATCAGGTTTTGAGTAAAATACCAGAAAAACAGCAGCTACCGTTTCTGAAACGCTTCTGAAGTCCTTTGATGAAGACTACACATTGTTCACATACCCACCAGCTTCATTTCGTTTCCGTCAAGAAGATGTGGGGCGTTACCTCATGGGGCGACTCTAGACTAAATGACAGACAAGTGAAGCCATTGTGGAATATTGATGGTCACTGTGCTAATAATGGCGGTGAATCGCGAGTGAATTAACTATGACGAAATGATTATGTTAGATTATGAGGTATGATGTGGGTGTGAGTGATTTAGCGGGAAAGTAGACATACGTTGCTTAAAGATTGACTTTGAAAATTTCGTTGGTTGAATGGATGACTTCTCTAAGAATATTGGCCCGGTCAAATGGAAATATGTTTTGGGATATGAGGATGAGGAAGAAGAGAGCTTGTTCGATGGTGATTGGCTGTTGAACTGAGGAAATGGGTGTTTGTTCTGGAACACGGAGAGGTACTATGTAGGCAGGTGTATCAGGAGTGAAGGTAGACATCATCCTTTACATTTGTAGCTGAAGGTTGGGTGAGATTCATTGCAGGTATTGAATTTAGGCGGATTTTGCAGGTTAGAACAGTCTTTCCTGTGATGTTTGCCGGTACAGTATCCACATGTTGGTTCGTTAGGGCAGTTTTTTGTTGTAGTGGGAGTTTTATGCTTGACAACGTTCATATCTCAGTGGAACTGGTGGTGAAGTGCGAGATGGCTCCGTTTTGCAGTAAGTCATCTATGGTCTGTTGCTGATTACTTAGGACTCTGATCATGTAGCTTGGTGTGCCTTGCTGGCTTTTGATGCAATTACATTTTGTTTAGACGTGTTCTTTCAGTTCCCATTCTCCCTCAGCGTCTGTATCAGTGATGTCTGGTTCAACTCCCTTCATTACTAGAGACAGCATTGGTGGTCGACGTGGTGGTGTTGACGAAGCGGCTTGCTGTAGTCCAGATGAGCGAGTTTAGCATGTGGTTCAAAAATCTGAAAGGTGTATTTGTTTCTTATAGTTTTAGCAAGATAATTTTGGTCTGGTGATTGGATGATAATTCCGTTTCTAGTAGATAAGATTCTATTGGTGCTGTTTCGGGAAACATATTTGAGTAGTTGATAGAACAGTTGTCTCGAAGTTTGATATCTGCTGTCGAAATTGGTTACCATAGAATGAAGGAATGCATAGTTGTTACAAAAGTATTAGAAATTTGATGGTCTCCATGGTCAGAGCCAGAGGCGGTCATTTGTTCGTCAGATTCAGAGTCGACAATATTATGAGCGTGAGATTTCTAAGTCGGTGAAGATTTTGAACTGCCTGTGTGACGTTGGTCTGGTTATCGAAAAATCTAGAACTTGCTACTGAAAGACGGTCGGTGCTACGTTTGTGTTTAGGTGTTTTGCTCCCAAAGAAGTGAGTTTTGATGCTGAAGAAGAAATTGATGATGCTCGTTGGACTAGATTCTTGTAGATGAATTTTGAAATCCCAGTAATTATATCCATGTGAGGATACGTGCGCACTAATACATAACATTGTTTAACACGGCGATTGGGTCATATGTCACCCACGACGTCACTTCAAACAGGTTGTCAAAGAGATTGGAGAAAGGGATTTGCCGACAATAAACATTTTTGCAAAACGAGTTTTTTTTTTATTAAAGTAACTAATTCAAGTTTAGTACAATTTATTTATTTTCATTTATTTTAAAAATAATTTAGGAGCTCCCAGAAGATTCGGAATATTCACAAGATAAGTTCTGCGATATAAATGGAAATGCTAGGTAACTGGGACCTTGATATCCATGTAAAATGACTGGGAGACATCCCGTATTTTGCTACGTCACCTGTATTACATAATAAACGGCTTCCTCCATTTTGATAAGTAGAATCTGGCAACCCTGTGTCTTTCTCCATTTTCAGTTTACCACTCTACAAGAAAGGAGAGAAGAAGAAGGAGAAAATATGAAATTATATAACTCTTTTTTTGTGTGATTACGATGCCGTCCACAAAAGTGAAAAAGAAAAATGTGCAGCTGTATCCGCGAAACAATTCCCTTTTCCATTCCAAAGTCTCTCGGACACGTGTTCTCCGTATATAACAACAACAAAAATACTATGCAACCAGCCAGTGAGCGAGCCAAACAAGCAAACTCGCTCCCTTCTTTTCGTGAAAGAAAGGAGAATACCATTCTGATGGCGGCAACATTTGGACTCATTATCCACTGAATCATGAGCAAGAAGGAATGCAGACTCTATTGAAAGATTACCCACTGTTGGCCCTCGCTCGTCGCCATGAAGAGTCCTCGAAAATATCTTCCGGGCTCCACTTTAGGCCTCGTTATTAATCGCGATTGTTGGGTAAGTCCTGCCGTAACGACCTCTTCTTATCTTGGGTGAATATGACAGTTGTGACTACCAGCGTTGCCAACTACAACGTTTAGTTAGTACCAAGAACTATCATCATCCATGGCTAATGACCATAAAAGCAACGAAGAAATGCGCATGAATTCTTGAAATGACATCCTGTTTCTCCGTATGTCTAAGAAAGTAAGCTGTTTCCAAGTCGTACTTGACTGCTATTTGCATATACAGACCTCTACGTCTGTCTATTCTGTAAGCAAAATGGAAGTTCCATCACCATATGCAGTGAAAACCACATTAGAAGCATCATTGGCTTCAGAGCTTCTTCCAAATTATAAATGGACAGAACAGGAAATGTAGTCCGCCGAAAACGTTCTCAGGCACTAGTTATACCATTGTATCTAGTCTTCGTACCCCCCCCCCTCCAGTTTATAAAATTCCCCCGTTCCTGAGGAGAAACATCTCTGCATGGAACACTGTCTCTAACTTGGATGAAGAAGGAAAGAGGAGTTTTGTTTACAATATAGTCTTTTCATTATCGCAATAATAACCGTTATGATTGGCGTTCTGTGGAAGTAGGTCAATGAACCGAGGGTCCCTGGGAAAGGTGACCCCACAGTGGCTTACCATTGCCCTCTATCAGATGGAGATTTATGCAAGATCTAGAGTCTAAATTCAATCCTAAAGCTTCTTGGGGAAACGTGGGAGTGAATGATATGAGGAATCTATAAGCCAAGGAAAATTGACGAATAGAAAAATTTCAAGCCAATCTTTTATACATTTCGGGTTATAACTCAAACTTCTTTATCTTTGTCAATATCACTTATATCCCTTTGCTTCTGGAGTCGACGTACATGTATACCTTCGGAAAAAAAAACAAATATAAACAAACCCCAGTAGCACACAAACGTTACTAAAACGGTGGATACAACGTTAGTCCCGCAACGTAATTTTAACGTTGTTGTATGTACCTAAATGTCTGTCTGTTCAACGGTTTATTCTATGTTTAGAATCAGCGGAATCTTCATCGTCAAGACGATGAACAAACGTATTTCGGCTGTTCAACGGCTCAAAACCACCTTTTTTTCATGTGACCTAAAGAGAGCATTGAACCTACTGATTGACACTTAATCACTGTAGGTACTGTCTTCGTCCATTTGTTTCACGTTCAGATATTAATTTTCTTTGTAAATTTTCGACGATACGAGAAGGAACTAGATTTGAATGTACCGTCCCGGCATTAGCCTAAATGACGGAGGGAAACCCATCGAAAAGCATCAGTTACGATGGCTGGGGACTAGGTTGGCCAGGGCCTCCGGGTGAGAAAACAAATCTCTTCCAAGTAAGCTCAGGGCCTATAACCTTGGCTTTTATGAACTAATAATAGCAACACTGGTAATATGTAGAAGGAAGACCAGGGAATTATTATACAGAGTGATTGATAATTGCGTGTAAAAATTCGAGGGCGAATTTTCGACACCAACACAAGAGAAAGTTGCTTTGAAACAATTCAAAATTATGCATAGTTTCGGAGATACCGAGTTCAATGTTAAGACTGTATCGCGGCAAATGACGTCATATCTCAAAGATAATGACGTAAGCGGCTTAGCAAATCACCCTCAAAGTAGTACCCAATAAGCCTATTTAAGCTATGTTTATGATTGAGAGGTACCACATAAGTTTATTGGGCATTTCTTTGATTGTGATTTCCCAAGCCGACACCGCTTACGTCACTATTTGTCGAAATATGACGTTATATGTGACGATGCTGCCCGTTACTTCGAGCTCCTGTAGCTCCGAAACTCGCATAATTTTGAATTTATTCAAATTAACATTTTTGTTTTATTGTTTGTAGCTGTCAAATACAATAATTTCGGTGAGTTAAAAGTAACTTTTCGCAAGGTAAGGGACGAAATTTGTTTGGAAGGGTTGGCTGCCATAGCATAGGATTTCATAATAATTCTGAAAATATCTTGTCCAATTATTTTGCATAACCCTGTATGCTAGTGCTTAGTAAATTTACCAAGAGAATCCTTGATTTTAATGGACAACCTTGTGGTTAAAAAGTTCTGAATTACAAAACTAATAATAATATATTGAATTTATCTGCTCTGCTCGTAAAACTCTAAAGAAATGTTTTAAGAATATTTTGGAAGAGCTAAGAAAATATGAATAGTTAAGTGCTGTGACCTGCTTTATTGACATCTTAAAGACATGCTAAAACTAAGTTCCTTTCAGATGTTCTGTTCCTTTTGACTGCAGAAAGAAAGCCCAAGCGATATATGAAACTTTCTTCTTGTTTGGTCCCAAGCCATTAACTTACGCACCTTTTTCTCAATCCGGGAAGGGGTGGAGAAGATAATGTTAGAAGGTGCTCTATTTCAGAAGTACAATGGATTTTTAGCGTGAAGTTGAACAAGGCACTAAAAGTAACTGGAGCGGATAACGAGTCGATGCTTATGTTCTCTATAGGTTGGCAGTTAGTAAGAAAGAAATTGAGATGGGGAAGACAAGAAAATGTAAGATGAAAAGCAACAAGTTTAAATGCGAAACTCTCAGTTCATCTCAAGGGGTAAAAAAAAATCTTTCTCGAAATCCTCAAAATCATTTTGTCACTCAGGGATTGGATGACTGCTTGATCCCTTGGATTGTAATCAATTACCCACACCAGAACACAAAATTCTGTCATTTTTTTCTCGTTCAGTGCAGTGTTGCCAACACCAACACTTTCCCGTTAAATCTGGAGGATTTGCGTTGGTAACTAGCGGGCAAAAATGCTGGACAGCGGTTAACGGGAAATTTGGCGGTTTTGGATGAAGTCGTCCAAGGTTTCCTGTATTATCAACAAATTTCTCTTTCTTACTTCCGGAATACAGATAATCTCACCGAATGAGTGATGTTTGTTTGTTTCTTTCCATAGCTCGACTCGTTTTGTTGACTTCATTGCTTGGTGCAGGTAATTTCCGTATTACTTTCTTGTCGTGTATTATTAGCAGTTTGTGATCCATTTCGGGACTTTCTCGCGCCTTAGCAACTGGATACCATCTTGTCAGTGTATCGTATGATCTGTGGACAGAAGGGCAATTCAATCTGGGATATATTTCTTTGTGTGGTGTGGGTGAAACTTTTCAGTTTTGTGCATAGCTTGGTGATATTTGTAGTGTATTAAAATGAAGAAAGAAAAACAAAGCTTGCATACACGCAGAAATTTCGTAAAGAGTGGATCCAAGAATATTTGACAGATCAGATATTGAGTTCGGATGACGAAATACCAGATATGCAGTTTTAAGATAAGAACTTACTGTACATTATTGTTTAAATTCTCAGTTCAAACACGCAAAGTACTAATAAGTTCTTTTTTTTTGTGAATTTTTGCACAAAAGAATTTGCAGCTGTATCTGCGAACAACATATTCATAACTACGGTAAGGATTCAGCATACTAACCATCCATTCTGTTACATACAACGAGATGTAAACCAACCAAACCCTGATGGTTGGTCAGTATTCTGAGTCCCTAAACTTTCTTGCTTTGTATGTGGCTTTCATCATTTAAAAAAAAATCTGGCGCTTTTTGACGAAAAAATGCGGGTTTTTCAGACGCCAGTCAGCGGGAATTTGCTCTTGCGAGTTGGCAACCCTGGTTAAGTGTTGCTACTTATCTCAGATCAGAAGAATGAAATGCTGATCACATCTTTTTTTTTACAGACTACGTCTCCAGTAGCACATGGTTGATAAATGTCCTTTTTTCCCCCACAGTTTAGTCAATTAAATTCAGGTTTGAATCAACATTCTGCTGCGCGTGAATAAAATGCCGTAAAGACAAGAAACATTCGATGGATTATTTCAAAATTAAATGAAAGTGTGTGTGTGCTACTGGGAATAGTATTAACCACCTATTAAAGTGAATCTTGTCTCTCCTGGAAATCTCATTTCTAGATCAAAATATCTATATTTAGTGATTTTCCTAAAATCAGAGAGAGAGAGAGAGAGAGAGAGAGAGAGAGAATGAGAAGTTTGAAGAAGGAATAGTAACGTTTGAAATTCGGTTAACTCCTAGAATTTTATGATTTGGCCGCTAACAAAGGATGAATCAGTGTTGTTAAGTTTTGGTGACAAGAATATTTATCTCACTGAAGCAGATTTTTTGAACAGGTTCTGGAATTTAGAAGGCATGCAAGTAGGTGACTAAAATCGTTGATTAGTGTTATGCATGCATTTTGTTCCGTGTTTATATGCTGTTATAGTGGTCATAGAGAGACGTTAGCATTTCTCTTACCTTTACTGCTTTCAAACTTACCCAGCCAGTCAGGCGACATCAGCATTTGATCGGCAAAGGTGGAGCCGACGTAGGGTTTTGAAAAAAGAACCGACAAGAAACCAACGTCAGGCGGGCGGGTGCTGGGCGGAGTTACACCCCTATGTCAGCAAGTCGGAAGACCGACGCCGGCCCGGATAATGGTCCGACAACCAAACGTCACTTATGGGTCGCGCCGACCTTCCCCCTACTATTTCCCGAGTACTATATAGTTGCTCGGGTCCCAGTCAGGGTCAGCATTTACCTTGCTGGGTTAGTTACACGTAACCAAAACTGTAACTCGCTTAGCGTTGAATTCTGCTTTTTATTCAGTTCTCAGATCGTTATTGCATTTCTTCTTTTCGACTTGAGTTTAAGCATATTAACAGTAATATTACGTTTTGATCAGGAGTACAATGTTAAAGCTGCTGCCCTTGGGCACACACTCTCCTATAAGACATTATAACCTAATTAGCTTTGGAAATCCAGAATATAGGAAAATTGGTTTGAAACAATAAACGTATGAGCGAAGAGGTATCCAGGAGGAGGCTTAACATTCAGTAACGTTCAGAGACCATAGAAATTGGACACTTCTGATGAGTGGACATTGTTTTCGACATGAGAAAGGGTGCGTCGAATACCAGCGAAGACCTACAATGTCTCTTTAGTACCTACTGTAAAACATAGCAGTTGCTACGTCATGATTTTGAGTGCTAGTTTCTGCAAATCCCTAAACCCACTTGTTGTCCTACAGGATCGGGTTACTGTGGTTGAATATCAAGAAATTCTCCAAATTAGCCATCCACTAGTCAAACCATTGTTTTCCAATGGTGACGCTGTGCTATTAGACCATAATGCACTCGTGGACACAGCTTACAGTCTCAAATGATGGACTATAGAGTTTCACAATGAAGTAATTCACCTTCTGTGGACTACACAATAACTGAACATCAATGCTACTCAGCCACTTTGGTGTATTCTGGACTCTCGTTTGAGGAGCTTTGAGGAGCAAGATGAATGGCCCCAGCATAATTCGAAATCTGTATGTAACCAGTCTACGTAGTTTTAGTGTATTTTTGCATCCCACAAAAGGTCCAACTCCTTTCTGAATTAGGCAAATATAACTTTAACATGTGCTGGAGTTAACCTACTCAAACCCCGTATATAGAATACGATGAATGTTTTGTTATAATACGAGGCCAGGTCTTTTCAATGTAAACAAATGTAAGGTACAATAGCATAATTCTCAAAAGAAACTTAGAGGTATGTAAACTTATTTAAGGAAGTTTGATTCTTTTACTTTTCTAGTGCTAATTGTTCAGCAAGGAAAAAGAAATAAATTTAAGTCTGTTTCAGCCCACTGTTGAATGTGATATGATAGCGCTCAACACAATTAGACGCAGGATGGTATTCTATATGGAATTGGCTACAAACTTTGCTCATTTGTAGGGTTGTATTGCAAAGGTGAAGAAAGTCTAAAGTTAAGGAGAGAAGAAGAAATAAAAGACTTCATTAATAATATCCTCTCTCTCTTTCTTTCTCTTTCTCTTTCCCTCTCTCACTCTCACTCACTCACTCTCATACACTCAGAAAGGGGGAGAGAGCGTAAGCTTTTAAAAATCTTTCACTTGCAAGAATGTAAATTATGCAGAAAGTCAGGTAATTGCTAGACATTTGAATCCTGTTAAAAATAAAAAGTTTGTCGTAATCTTAGATATCTTAGCACAACTTTTGTACTAATTTACACCTTTTGTATTTGCTTCGTCTTTTGTCATTTTCAACATCTTCTCTTAAGGAAGAACGAGAGAGAGAGAGAGAGAGAGAGAGAGAGAGAGAAAGAAAGAGAGATTTTCTAAGTGAGGAAGCACCACCTTCAGTCTTGTATTTTACAGGTTGATATTCTTGAAATAACCAGAACTATTTTTCTTTCACAAAGTTAACAAAAGATTCACCTTCTCTTTTAGTCTCCTTTCTTTTGCTTAACCGTTATTCAGTGACGTCCCACAGGCACAGCACTGCCAGTTCTTTACCACGATACAGCCCCCACCTCATTTTCACCTGTATAATTAGTGTTAATTAATCATTATTTCGGCAATTAACTTTTTCTGTCTGCAATTAAAATCTGGAAGATGATGTCGTACTTTTCTATAACGTAACAAAGAAATGGTGAGGTGGGGAAAAGGGATTTTAATCATATGCTCAATAACAAGAAGGTGATACAAGGACAAAAATAGCGAGGGATAAAAAAAGACGAGTAAAATCGATGTAAATAAAAGGTGGACGTCCTAGGTTACTACCCACTCCTCCCCCACCATAAACTTGAGGTTTGATTTTCTGTGGTATGAATTGTGTAAGAATGCTAATATGGGTGCAAGTAGAGTGGCCTCGTTTTGTTAGTAATCGGAATTTAATCTATTTCATAAAAGGCTACGAGCCATTTTATAATACCCTGAAGGCCGTGCTCGAGCTAACCTACATGCCCAGGTATAGTAGGTCATAGCAGACCACACCCTATACTCTGGCGCTCTATTTTCCAGCCGCCGTGGCGTATTTGTCACTGTTGCTGAAGAACGTACTCTATATTTCCGGGGCTTTACGATACGCAGTGTCGCATTTTGTAGTAACACAGCAGAGAGTTCGTGAAAGGCCACGGCCCCTTTTTTCAATCCTATTTAATATAGCAGAGATTACATAAAAGGCTACGAATCTCTTTTCCAACCCCTATTTAATATAGCAGAGATTACATTTTGTTTAGGGTATCTACCCTAGCTCACATAATAGAACACTACACTACGAAGCACCCCATAGCAACGATTACATGTCCTCTAGGTAGCTACGAGTCAGTTTGTATACCCTACAACCAACGGTCACTACCAGGGTCCAAGACAGAGGTCAAATATTTAAGTGTGTATATCTCGTAAACGACGAAACATTGAAATTTTGTTTTCACATTTGGTATGTGGGCATTGAAAATTATATGCGGACCTCGAGGTCAAAGGACAAATATTTAACCGTGCATAGATCGTAAATGACGAGATATAGTGAGATTCTGTTTTCACAGTGATATGTGTTTTGGTGTGCTAATGTCAAATCTGAAGTCAGTTTGCTAACTTCACCCCCTCCCCCGTGGTCGTAGAGTTATGAAACTTATAAATGCATATTATTTTAGTCGAGGGAATGTTAAATATGAAAACTGCATGTTTGTACCTGTTGCCGTTTACGAGATATGATGGTTCGAATTTTGCTCTTTTGGTGCCAGACCTATCAAGAACCTCAATTTATGTAATTTTGTTCACGGTAATACCGGAACTGAAAACAACTTTTTTCTATCTATTATTGCTTCCAAGATATGGCGGTTCGAATTTTGTCATTTTAGACAAAGAATAGAGAAACTCGCAGATTACATGTTATTTGGCTCGGTAATGCCGAATTTGAAAACAACTTCTTCCTACCACCTAGCCTTTCCAAAATACAGCGGTTCGAATTTTCGATTTTTAGACGCATAATTGAGAAACTCCCATCTTATATGTTATTCGGATCGGTGATGCTTCCAAGATATGGCGGTTTGAATTGAGAAACCCACAGATTGGGTTGGTTATGTTTTCCCAACATAGCAGAGATTTAGTTAGAGGATGCTTTGGTCCGCAAAGATCGTTCTAAAATTTAATGTCGTTCTTGGATATCACTGCTCTACTATATATACCAAGCCTTCTCAATAGGCGGTCTGCCAATTGTGTGATCCAATTGACTTTTTGAGCAGTATCGCGACGCGATACTAGTATCTTTCCTCGATTTTGAGTATCTCGATAGATATCAGGTACTTTTGAAAATAGGTATCGATATAGTGTATCTCGATAGTTTTGAGCAGTATCTTTTTAGGATACTTTTGCGATACTTCTACCGATACTTATTTAATGTTCGCTTTTCTCGCTACTTTTCAGTTTGATTTTGGTAATCTTGATTTTTCATATCTACCGAAGGAGAGTCCCTACCACCTATGAGTGATTTAATAGAAGGTGTGAAAGGAAGGACCGGGCTCCGGGCTTCGCATTAACCAAAGAACAAAATTTCACATACATTAAACCGTAATTGTCATTTTAAAAAGTCGTAAATATGTAAATATTAAGGAAGTATCGATAAAGTATCTAGATACTTCTGAGTTGTATAGGTATCTTTATCGAGATACCTTTTTTGAGTATCGTAGTATCGGAAAAGATACTATTTTTGGCCAAGTATAGAGTATCGGCTCGAGATACTTTTGAACAGTATCGGATTCAAACTATGGTCTGGGAGGGATAACATCTCCGGTCTTGGTCACCCCTGTTTAAATGCAAGGATTAAATAAAAAAAACCTCTGCTTTGAACTCCGGGTTAAATCGGGTCACCAGATCATAGCGGGTCCGAAGCCTAGACCCGGTGACTCGGTCAAAATCTTGACCCGAATGACTCGGTGACCCGTTTCACATTTGGTCCCACCAGTTAAACAAATTAGGTCTACATGTGAGAAAGTCAAATATATCTGTAATATACCTGAATAAATATATAGTTTTTCTTCTAAATTTCACGCTTTAGTGAGAAGTGTATTGGTTCTTCCTATCATGGCTAAAAGACGTGGTATGAGCCTTTATAATTAAAGGTTCACTAGGTGGCAATGAGGTCGCCTCAATAAATATCATGACCTTACATAGCCTGTGACAGAGTTCTATTTTTTCTTGTTACTATTTTTTTCCCCTTAATGGTAGCTTTTAAAAAACATTAATTCTTCGCTTCTATAAGCATCACGTAACTGTAATATTAGGCCAATATAACTGTCTAAGCAATATTTAGTTGAGAAGAAGTATTATATAATACGTAATTTGCCTTGATAAATCATAGTGTCATAGTCTTTGCCATAGAAAACGCAATAAAACTGTATCTAAAAATTTTGCGCTATATAGGATTATCAAGAGCAAATTCGTATAAATTACATAGAACAAGAAGCCAAATGTATTGTATATGTGACTTAAACCCAAGAGACGCTTACGGGTGCAGTCCAGGACAGCAAAATTTAAGAATTCTTTTCCTTTTATTTGCTACTACCAGAGAGAAGGGCTATTACGATTGGTTACATCACACAGCCAGCCCTTACATAGAAGTACTGTACGTCAAGAGATAATTTCATAAAAGTATAACTTGCTTTTCTTCCTCAAATATTTTCGGAGATATTGTCAGAAGCGCCCTCTGTAATGTGGTTGCTATTGTTCAAGCAAAAGAAAAGTTACTATTATTGTCTATCGCTACGGAACAATTGAATCAAAATTTTTTATATTGCTTTGATGTGATGTATATGTTAGTAGCATCATCCATACGTATTGGAGGGCGGAGGTTCAAGTCAAGGGATTTGCCCGATGTGCTGTAGTGAATCAAAATGGCGGATGAATTTATGTAATTCTTTTTGGTGATAAACCCACATCTTGTACGCATACGACCACCAATATTAGAGTAAAATTGTAATTCTTTTACTTAAAACCTGTAGCGATGCCTAGTGATTCACGCGAGGCGAGAAATGGGTCCCTTTCGCTCTCCCGCTATGGCGAGAAATTCTTGCGAGAGTCTCACATTCTTTTTAATGATAGGCAAAAAAATAACATAACTGTCATTTTATAGCAGTTATTTTTGTTAAATTGTTATAACTGTTACGGCTTTTTAAAAATAACAGTAATTTATAACAGTTTAGATAATACCAGAGTTTGTTAACTTGACTGCCTAGCCAATAGTCTTGTTTCTAACATCGATAAAAAAAAAGATACGATACTTGTTATTTTTAATCCTTTTTGAGCAACAGTGCGCGGCAGCCAAATCAAAGATTGACGAGAGTTTAGATTTGGAGAGTTGAAGAGGAGGGAGTTGATGCCTTATCGCCACAGCGCCATCTTCAGCGGACGGTTACGTAATTTTTTAATCTTCGTTTTTAAAAAGAAATTTACTTTTTTATTGTGCTTAACTCCTGTCCGCTCTTGTTTATTTTTTACATTTTGAACATCTGTACACTACTCTTGTAAACAGTTAGGGCAGAAACTTAGGTTACGGTTTATGTTCGAAACACAAATTTTTCAATATTTCACACACCCCACCAAGATATGAAAGTCAGGTTAGACTATTTTTATTGTGCGCGACACAAATTCTAACATCACATTTAGGAAGATGAAGAAGAAGCACAGCACCTGCGCACATGTCGGGGATGTTACTGCGGCGATACGGACGTGAGGTCTTTTCTCTGTCTCTCTTTGTCGTACTTTCTCACCTTCTCGTACCTCTCCTAAAAATTAACGTTACCTACACTGTAAAAAGTTTAACCAGTGGGTGTAAAATCAAAAAAAGGGAGAGGTGAGCGTCGCCTGGATATGAAATTGTATTAGTATTATAACGCCTAAAATTATACTAATTCTGCGTGAAACTGAATTTCCGGGAAGACCCGTTTCCTTCATACTTCCATGATTTAAACTATTCTTCCCGACTCTCCGGTAGAGTTCATAAAACAATTAAAACAGTTTTCGACAGTTATGATGTTAACTACTCTACCAAGTCCTAAGATTAGTGCATAGCTCTTCCTTGTATATACCTTATGCACGTGTATAAGGAAGGGTATAGAGTTGTCTAGAATTTAACACGGCTACAGGTAAGTAATTAACCCAAAATAATGCTTTTATACTGCTTCTTGACAGTTCCGCATATATAAATCCCAGTTCTCAAAATATTATTTTAAACTGTTATTTTAGTTATTATTTTTATATAACTATTACTGTTAAAACAGTTATTAAAAATTACAGTTATTGGAAAAATAACAATTTTGTTCACCTCTAATTCTTATGGTTGCTGTGTGAACAACGTATTTCTCGAAAACCACACCGAAATAATTGAATAACTGAATTTTAAATGAATAGGCCTATTGCATGAAACGTTGATTAATAATAAAAACAATAGGAAAAAAAAGTACTACGTAACTGTTACAATTCCAACCTTCTTTTGCATGTGGAACATATAGATGGCAGTGCAATACCTAAATGTTAAATGCTAACTAATTAGCTTTATATAAATATTTACCTTCTCCTTGTTTGCATTGAAATAATCAAATTATGGGTATTTCTTTATAATGTTTAATGTTTTGCTATGATGAAAGGGAAGGGACGAAAAAGAGTAGGGAGATATTTTAATCATCATGAACTTCTATTAGGGGATTATAATAGTAATAACTGCTATAGTACATGTGCAGTTAGCGTTGCCGACGAGACGAGATTTGATCTGTCTCATCTCGAAAATATCTGTCCAGAGAATGTCTCGTCTCGAAAAGATGTATATTTTGCATTACGAGAGCTCTGTCTCGTCTCGTGTCGTGGTAACATTATGTGCTGCCCAGTGTTTCGGCTTATTATCATGTATTTTCTTTTCTCTATGTTTACCTGTAGACCTATCTCGTCGCAAGCTTCTACAAAGAATTCGGTGTTACTTTGTAGTATATCTATATCGTTCCCTTATTAAATCTACATCATCCGCGTATACGAAGAGTGGATTAAAACCATTCTGTGTTAGTCCCTTTTTCTGTATCCCATATTCTTACTCAAAGTTAAACAGTAATGTTGACAAGGCATCACCTTGTTTCAATTCGCTGCGAATCTCGAAACTATCTGACATTATTACTTGGGCTCGGGACTTTATGTCCTATAAAAGTGTAAAATATGTATGTAGATGTCACAAAAAAATTAAAAATATGTCATAAAAATTGAAAAACATGTCAGAAAAAAAAATCACAGTGAATCCCAAATATATGCAAAACAGAACTTTAATTTTTTTTTTCGTTTACAATTTAATTCTCGGCTTTCCACGCAATATCAACAAAGTTGGGATGGTGTATTAAATGAAATTAGAATCTCTTTAATGGAGAATGTGTGGAAAAAACATTGGAAAAATCGTGGCATTTATTGCGCAATTATCCTCAGATGCATGGACGCCCGCGGGGGGGGAGGAGCTGCACGGAGGTCATGGATGTTTTCAGTTTCGAATCTCTCAAAATAAATGGATAATAAAGATCCTGATTGATATTAAATAATAATTATACGTAGAAAAAGTACGAAAATATAGATAAATAGGACATCTTGCCTCAAAATGGAAGAAATATATTGTCACATCAAAAAATTATATGTCAAATTATGTCCTATCAAATTTGCTAATTTCAGTTTATTTTCACCAGATATCCTACGTCCAGTTCTCACTCCGGAACTCGATCCCATGAGATATATATATATATATCCGTCGTGAGGCGTCCACCCAGCGTCGTGAGGCCAATTGGGGAGCTACCTGAATAAAGAGGTAGCGATCACAGTGAGAGCTTCGGCTCTCCTCTCCCAACCCGTCTGGTCAGCGTGGGAGCAGTAGACCAACTCCTCCCTTCGGGGAGAGGCCTCATCCACTAGTGGATTGAATATGGCTGTGATTTATTATATATATATATATATATATATATAAAAATATGAAAAATATTTTATAACATAAAGTCCCGGGCCCTAATTATTATCTATTCCGTACTGTGGTTATTGGGTCGCTGAGACACATCCTCACTAGTTGAACAAGTTTGCTCGAAATTCCAGACCTTACCATTTTATTGTATAGTTTTTTTTCCCATTTGATAGACTCTTCCTCGTGACCACACATAGAAATCTACTTTTGTCTGTGTAAATATGAGATGAAATAATACATCGTGACCCGTACCCCCGCCCTCTATAAGCTTGCTGCGGGCACCAAGGCTCCTGAAATTCGCTATACAAATGTTTGTCAGGCGTTCTGGGTTCATGAATATTATTTACCTCTGAATATTTCAATTACAAGGTATTGCATGATAAATGTTTAGAAAACTAAAATTAAAAAAAAAATCCGAAAGAACCTCTCGCGGCCCAGCAGTTGAGAAACGCTGCTCTACGCTTTGCAATGGGAAGCAACATACTTGGTGAGAAGTAATGCTTCTGCAGCCATCTATGGAATGAACTCTGCAACTAAATGAAACCCTACTAATTCAGCATGATACTTCTGCCATCTGTTGCTCTTCCGCTAAACTTCCAGGTTGTAAAAAACGATGGATTATTTTGACTGGATGAATTGGGACAACAGAATTGTGTAACAAAATCCTTATCTTTTTAACTTATTTTGTGTAATTCCCCCCTCTTGAATTCCAGCTGAAACTTTTCAAATATTAAAAATAATCATATGAAGATTTATTATTTTTTCTTTTCCGTTTTATGGTTATGCATGCAGGTGTGACCAAAACCTATCACGTCTGACGGATGATTTTCCCATCTTGAACATTATGCCGGGAAGGAAGGATGATAGTGCCAGGACTTTTACTGAGATAGTATCCCTTTATTCGCCTGGTGAAACTGAAGAAAATCATCATAAAAACTCAGTCAGGATTATGAATGAGTGTAATCCGTCTTCTCCATTTTCAACTTATCCGTTCCAGGATATTTTATCGATGTTTCTGTTACGCCTTTGTTTATTGGTCGTGAAAAATCGTGTTTCGGTAGTCGTAAATGTTTCTTTAAACGTCGATATTTCTTTATCAATTTAATTTTCCAATCTTCATATTTTTAATCATATATTTTAATATTTTCCCTTTAATTTATACTTGTTGAATGGATTTGTTTATGGGCTTCAGACATTAATGGCTCAGGCCAAGATAGTTTAGGGGAAAGAGGCGGACAGGGCTTAAGTTGAAGGTACAATTCCGGAATTTGTGTGGTGTGACTGAGGAAAATCCCTGGAAAAATGTTCAATCAGGATGGTCGGTCCCTGATATCGAACCAGATTCTTGTTGAACTATTTCTCAATTGATTTTTCTGGATGCTAAAGCTTGTTCTTGATCCAATCGATATTAGAAAAAATATTTTTTTTAAAAGTTTTGTGCAATACTTCTTGTTCACAAATTCTTTTAATGTCAGGTTGCCAAGGCAAGTAATGGCAGTGACCACAGAACAATTAAACAAGAAATTCTCAATGTGATGTAAGAGCAACTTTCCAACGTTTGGTAAGCTTGTAGATACCATCACGGCAAAACGTCGCTGCTTTGGACTGAAAAAATAAAATAATCAGAAATGACTGCCCACATCTGGTCAGTGGTCTACACCAACGAATATTCTTTCACAACCAGGAAAATGGTGGAACTTCGAAAGAGATTATGATTCAATGGAGTTATGTTCAAAAGTTTGGAAGATAATAACAAGTTCTCTGTCTAAGTCAACATTTATTTATTTATTTATTTTGGTGTGAAACTTGTATATTGTTCGGATAGTCCTAATGCAGAATTATACCGTTCCGACTCACTAAAGTTGGGTCCTTTTCTGGAAAAGTTGAAAGTTGTCTGTCCAACTTCTAAATTGATAATAATAATAATAATAATAATAATAATAATAATAATAATAAGCCATTATCAAGGCAACACATTTCTTGTTATTGTTCACTGTTACGTGGTACTTTCATCCACGCAACTCCTGAAAAACTCTTGATTTCATCTATCTACTTACGTTTGGTCGTCTCCTAGGCTTTTTTTTTCCCCTCTGAATCCAATGTACGTCTACTTTCCATCTAGTCGTCTAGCAATTTGACCAACCTTTATCCACTTCTTCACAGTCTTGATAACACTTTTACACCTTTGTTTGAGGTCGAATCCGTTCATTTGTCCTTTTCTTGTCCGTCCTAGTTATTCCTAACATGCATTCATCTCTTCATTGTTCTTTGTATGAGTCTTCGGCATTGTTCCAATTTAAGGGTATCTCTCTCTTCTTGAAACACATTGAGAATGTATTGGCAAGTTCTTTCATGTTTCGACATTCCTATTTTTTTCTTCATCCCTTTAAGTACTTCGTCCACTTCTTTCATTAAGTCTGAAACTTCTAAATCATTTTCTTCTCTGTCTCTTTTTCTTTAGTTCCTTATTTCAGTAGTACAGTTCTCCATAGAAAATTTCAAACATTTTTTTTTATAATTTCCTCTCCATATTTGTTGTTACAGTACCATCACGTTTCTTAACTGAAATTACTTCTTTCTTTGTCTATTGTATGCTTCTGTCTTTTCCTTCATTTTTTTTTCTTGGTTGTCTCTAAACAAGATTTTCGTTGTATATTTGTACAGCAGATCCTTCCCCTTTGTTCTTTCGTACGGTTTTATTAATTTCTATATACTAACTAACTAACTCTATGGCTTATGGAACTCGCAAGTTCATCGCCGCAGTAACAAACATTCGCCATTGTATTATATCCTTGGCAATATCAAGCCAATTTTCATCACGAACACCTATTTCTCGCAGATCTCTTCCAATATTGCCCTCCCAACGACGTCTCAGTCTTCCCAATGGCCTCCTTCCGTCCGGCCTTCCAACCAGGATTGAATATAATCTTCGTTTTTTCCCCATCCGAGCTACATGGCCTGCCCACCTTAGTCGTCGCGATTTCATTATTTTTACAACATCTGTTGAATCGTACAGTCCGTGGAGTTCTTCATTATGCAGTCTCCTCCACTCTCCAGTCATCTCGTCCCGTTTCGGCCCATATATCTTTCTCAAAACCTTATTTTCAAATACACGTAATTTATGTTCATCTGCTAGGGTCATACTCCAACTTTCGCAACCGTAAAGTATTACCGGCAGAATAACCGTTCTGTATATTTTCAATTTCAATTTCCTTGATATTAATCGCGATGTTAGAAGTTTTTGGACTGAATAGAAAAATGCGTTCCCCGATACCAAGCGACTTTTTATTTTTTCCGTGACCTCATTTTTGCTTGTTACGTATGCTCGCAAGTATTTAAATTTGTTTACTTTCTCTATGACCTCATCCCTAATTCTTATGTTTTTATTTCCTTCATTCCCTGTGCTTCGGCTTGTTATCATGTATTTTGTTTTATCTATGTTTACCTGTAGATCTATCTCATCGCACGCTTCTACTAAGACATCGGTGTTGCTTTGTAGTGCATCTATATCGTCCCCTATTAAATCTACATCATTCGCGTATACAAACAGTTGATTGAAACCATTCAATGATAGTCCCTTTTTGTCCAATTTAATTTTTAAAATCGCATATTCTAACGCAAAGTTAAACATTAGTGGGGACAATGCATCGCCTTGTTTCAATCCGTTGCGAATCTGAACTATCTATTACCTATCCGTACTCTGCTTATGGGGTCGCTGAGACACATCTTCACTAGTTGAACCAAGTTTTTCGGAATTCCAAATCGTGTCAGGATACTGTATAACTTGTCCCTTTTGATAGAATCATATGCTTTCTTAAAATCAATGAATAGCTGATGAACCGTTCCATTGTATTCCCATTTCTTCTCCAAAATTTGTCTCAAGGCAAATATCTGGTCCAACGTGGATCTATTTCTTCTAAATCCACATTAATGATCTCCAATTATTTCATCTACGTATACATTTAGGCGTGTTAACAGAATATTACTTAATACCTTGTAACAAGTTGGAAGTAACGAGATTCCGCGGTAATTATTGCATTCCGAATTATCGCCTTTTTTGTAAATCGGAACTATTATTGAGGTTTTCCATTCCTTTGGGAGCTCCTCCTTTCTCCATATACCACTTATCAATTTAGTACTGTTCCTCCCGCTTTAATTAATTCGGATGGAATATAGTCTATTCCTGGTGATTTTGAAATTTTTCAATTTCTTTACCGACATTTCGATCTCGATCTCGTTAAGTTCGGAAATCCTTGGTTCTGCGGTATGGATTTCAAATTCCTCTGTTTGTTCCCCGTTACGTACATTAAGCAGTTTGTCGAAATAACTTTTCCATATTTCTATATACTCAATCTTTTTAACCTTACTTTCCTCTTCTTTTATTTCCCTTCATTTCTTTATCGAAAGTTAAGTCTCTTCTGAAATTCTGCTCTCTCTTATGCCTCCTGTTTCTTCAGGTTACCTCTGGGATTTTCTTAGTCAGTACTTTATTTCTTGATATCTTCTAGGCGTTCTATCTTTTCCATGGTTCTGAATTAGTTGCTTAGTTCTAGCTCGAATTTATATCTGCTTTTTGTTATTTCTTTTCTAAATTTAAAGCTCTCAGCTGCTAAAAATTTGAATTAGCTCCTTGCCTCAATATATTTTATCAATTGTCTACTGTTTGTTTATTAATGACATTGATCAATTTGATATGCCCTTTCGTCAAAGAATCGCTCAGTGCTCCGAATACGACCATAAATATAATTTTGTTTCTTTCTTCTGTAGTATTCGTTGCTTTAATATCCTTTTCCCTGTTATTTTCTTATATCTACTTTCTTTTATTGAGCAACCGCAGTGCAATTGGTAGAGTGTTGTCTTCACATTAGTTTCAGGGTGTCCTGGGTTCGATACCAGAGATCAACCATCGTGCCAGAAGTTTCTCAAAGCTTTTTCTGTCACAGCAGGCAAATTCAGGAATGGTACCTTCAAGTTAAGCCCGCATCCTCTCCCCTACCCTATTCCGTTCTGAGTCATAGATTATAAATAACAAAATTTGATCTAATTCTACTTCCTTTTTCCTGCACGTCCTCAAAACAAAAAAAGAACATTTCAAAAACATAATAATTATCCAATCTTCGTTTTGTATTGGGTTGGTGTGAATGAAATGGCCGCTTTGAATCCTAGTGGGAAACGCACCTCAGCAACACAACACAGGGATCGACTGAGGTCACGCTTCTAACGTCACAAACTCTGTATACGTCCAGCAAACAGGCTAGGGTACGCAAACAGTGTCATGTTGAACAGGGTTGTATGAAAGTGCACCATGCAGAACATACAATTGCGAGTGATTTTTCTTTATGAATTAAAACTGTGCTATTCTGCACAGCAAGCCGCAAAAACCATTAACAGTGTATTTGGGACAGAAATGGCGAATGAACGCACCATTAGCCCTTCGTTTGTAAAATTTCGTTCCGGTGATAGAAAATTGCAAAATGAGCCCCGTGGGCACCAAACAGCATCATGTTCGTATGAGTTGCTCAGGAACAACGTGGAAGCGTGCCCTTGGAAAAGTGTTCGTGTCATTGCAGACGGGCTAAGCATATACCATACCACGTGTCAGACGGCGTCTCCGTGCACTTGATAAGGTGAAAAGGTTGAACTCATAGGTGCTGCATGAGTTGACACATTCCAACTAGAATCGCTGCCTGGAGGTGTGCAGTTCCCTGCGTGTAAGGAATAAGCGGGAAGGTTTCCTGCATCGGAGAGTCACTTCAGATGAAAAATGGATCTGCTATGACAATCCTAAACGGTCAGGACATTGGTTGAATCGTGATCAACGTCCAGGGCGGTGTCCTAAACCACCTCTTCACACACGGAAGGTGTTGTTGCTGGTATGGTGGTGTATAGTGCGAGTGATCCATCATGCCTTTCTCATGAGATGAAACCATCTTTGCAGATCGTTACAGTATTGAACTCCATGAAATCCACCGTAAACTTGTCCTCAAGCATCCAGCAATGGTCAACAGACATGGTGTTCCCATGTTGCATGACAATGCCCTCCCACATGCGCGAAGAAAGGCGCAAGCTCTCCAATGAGTTGCAGGATAAAACCCTTTCTCACCCGTCATATTCCCCCGATCTCCTTCCCACTTATTACGACCTCTTCCGGCATCTCGATCAATTCTTGGCAGGGAAGACCTTCCCTGATAATCGGGAGTGCAATATGCGGTTGAACATTTCTTCGCATCGGATATTCCAGATTTCTTTCGCCACGGAATCCAGTCGTTGACTAAGCGATGGGAACGGTGTATTGCTGCAGACGGCTAAAACTTTGATTAAGCATAATGTAATTTTTAATGTACTGCCGTTTAGACAGGACGCGCATGGGACGGACATTTCATTCGTACCAACCCAATATAACTAAAGATCGTAGATTTATCTGTTTGTTCAGCGAGTTCTTAAAACTAAAGCTAGGTGTCTCTGTTGTTTTCTAACATGCTGCTCTCTAACGACGAAGAAAGAAATGATTTCAAGTAGATTCCTTCCATGCGACTTTAAATTATTCAATTATAATGCCTTGTTTAGATTACTAAGATTGTTGCAATGGTAAAAGTCATGGTTGAAATAACTCCGTTTAGGTTATGGAACTTAACTTGGTTAGTTCCATTGTAAATAAAGAAACCGGTTACATGTTTAGAGTAAGAAATCTCCTTTTTCCATGATCTGTCTGCTGTTCTCACGTATTCAAGATGCCTGTTATATGCAGATGATATGAAAATTTATAAAGAAATCAAAGATGATAAAGATAAATTATTGTTGCAGGCAGATCTGGAGAGTTGTCATAAATGGAGCATTGAAAATAGGTTGGCTTTTAATATTAATAAATGTGTATCTATTACGTTTGCTAGAAAGAGCCATAATTATCACTACGAGTATAATATTGTAATACGGAATGTTAGTTACGTAAACGATTTAGGCGTACTTGTGAATAGTAAATTATGTTTTAAGCAACATATAGAAAATATTACCAATGAAGCATATAAGTCATTGGGCTTCTTAAAAAGAAATACAAGGGAATTTAGTACGACAAAGGCTTGTGTCACTCTGATTAATAGTATTGTTCGCAGCAAACTGGAATATGCGTCTGTTGTATGGTCACCTTATTACAAACAGTACGATAAAAAATTTGAGCGCATTCAAAAAAAGTTTTTAAGATATTTGTACTACAAAACAATTAATAATAGTTTAACTAAAGCAAATATGTCATACAATGAGTTATTAGATATATTTGTTTATTCTTTGTTAATCGTAAGACGTACTATTGCTTCAATGGCTTTCTTATTTAAGTTGATAAACGGTAGCATAGATGATCAAGGACTAAGTTTCAATGTTAAACAAACAAACCTACGAATGAGAACTCCATTTTATATTACAAAAGGTAGAACTGAATCATCTCTTAATTCACCTTTAATTAGAATGTGTAGAACTTATAATAATTTGTCAAAAACCAAAACTGAATTAGATATTTCGTCCACTTACTCACTGTATGTAAGTATTATTAAATCTGTTATAAGAAAATGGAAGAATCATTAATAATTATGTGCATATTATGATGTAATATTAAAACTTACACAACTATATGCAATGTAAATTAAGTGGCGATGCCAACATTTTATTTTCATATTATATATACTGTTTTTCTTGTAGTATATATGTGTATCATGTGTTTTATTTGTGTCTATAGGACAAATATCACATATTCAAGTGTATCACAGACAATTTTTTTTCTTTCTATTTTAAATAATATATGTGCTGTAGTGTCTTATATCATGCAATGGAACTTATGTAAGCCTAATGTAATAGGGACTAATATCCTGTAATAGGTACCCAATAAATAAATAAATACTCGAAGGTTACACGCCAGAGGTTTAAATTATATAATAATGAACACAAATTAACTTATTCTAGCGTAATATTTTGTAGATTAGTTCTGCCATTATTATTTTATACTTTAAATGTGATACCCACCACTAGGATGCTATATATTTCGATAAAGAAAGAAATAAACTCACCAAGTGAGCTGCGCTTAACAGCCATCTTGCGTTTAGATAACTAACATAAGAAGATAATCGTTGTAAGTATATATTACTATTTTTGGTTTGTAATGAACCTAACCTTTTTCTCATACAAAATTAGTTCAATCCAGGAGTGCTTAGGTTTGCTTAGATTTCGTTCCTGGATTAACATTAGCTACTATAGTATGAAGATCTATATAGAAAACGACTTAGCATATTTATCGTTCCTAAACAGAAATATCCTTCCTTCATTAACAGCAGACCTCAAAGATCTATTGGACTTTATTAAACAATAAGTACGCTGCATAATCATACCTAGTTTCCATTTTAAAGCATTGACAAGGTGAACCAAGAAGTTTGTTATTTTCCTTAACAACCATATTCCACACTTTAAGTACGGCCTTTTTATTTCACAAAATCATATGCATAATATATTGGTTCTATCATACATATTTGAAAATCCCAGTAATACAACCATTACCTTTAAAAATACATCGTAAATCCATATTTTAAGACAAAACATTAACATCGTTCAAACAGCGAGCCATGAAATCAAAATCAATCCGGTTGCTTTGCTTTGCTTTGCTTTGCTTGTCTTGTGTATCATTGACCACTCATATAGAGCACGTCATTTATGAATTTATAAATCGATTTCGGACTTCATTTGTTTTAAAAATCAGAAGTCTCATTCAAGTTAGAAAATCATTAAGTGCAACTAAAAATTATCTAAACGAGATTTCATCTCGCAACAGTAAGTTGACGCTGCTAAAATGATCTTGGTTAACGCTAACCACAGTAAGATGTTGGTAATGTAAACAAGGCATAACAGGCCTCTCCTACTATCGTTTTAAACTCTTTTTAAAAAGCATAAGAATTATGTTATTTAAAAAGTACACTATTGATGTGGGATGTGCTAGATGATATAGGCTATAAGAGATAATACATCTGTGTCTACATATGTTTTTCCCGATTGCTATATTCAGCCGAGTTCATAAATATAACAGAAGGTGTTTTTTTTACATTGAATTGAATTTTTTATGACCTTTAGACATCTGAGGCTCAGGCCAGGATAGAGTGGGGGGAGAGGATGTTGGAAGTTGCCTCTTTTTGTAGGTACCATCCCAGCATTTGACTGATATAACTGAGGAAAACCCTGGAAAAACCTCAGTGAGGATGATCGGCCGCTAGGATCAATCCCAGGACCTCCCAAATGCTAAGCCAACGCTCTACCACTGAGCTACGGTCGCTCAGAATTTTTTCTTACATATTCTGCTCCCTGGTGAGGAAAAGAGGAACTTCTTGCTTATATTCATGTCACAAACATCGTGAAACAACTGTTAAGTATCTAATTACAAAGGGGATTGTCTAATTTGAAGAAGAACAATGAATAAAAAGGTAGAACAGATTAACTAATTTATACATTGAGAAAAAACATTGTTTCTAACCAACTTTTAAAATTTCAAATGAGAAGTTACAGTTATTATTGTTTTTTATATTATTAGTAGTATTAGTATGGAAGAACTATTTCAAGCTTAGGTTCAAAGTTGCGTTCACACTGGTCATCTTTACTGGGATTTTCCAGTTTTTTTTTCTCGAATTCCACCTGAGGGAAAGCAGGATAGTACCTACTGTAAAGATTTCTTATCCATTTCTTCATAAATTCTTGCCAAGGATTGCTTCTCTCAACCATCTACTTGTTACATATCCCATATCTAGGTACTTCGTAGTTGGCCTCCCATATCACCCGATATTATTCCCTGACCTTTTTTTCTTCCAGGGTTACGTTAAAAGTTGCTGTATACGTCCCACTATTCTCCACAACTGTAGAGGTCGTAGAATACCATTTTTACTGTAATGAAGTCTAAAATAACTGACGTGTCGAGCTGCATGTGATAGGAACGTGACTTATGTTTCAATGTTGCTTTACCAAGGGTAACCTAAAACGCTCATAAGGTATGATAATGCTCACGATATAGAAAAGGAAGCCGATATGATGACAATGCTAAAAATAAATTTAGTAAATTATCAGGTCACAAAGGTATATGAAGAATTGTTCTTGCTAGAGTAACAAATTTAACGAATTAAAAGATGTATAATCAACAGAATGTTGGTTTGATGGAAATACGTTAACATAATGTAGAAAGAAAGAATGAAGCGAATTCGCTTCATTTCATATCTGTACGGTGCAAGTACAAAGGTTTTCAACGTATACGACTTACATTGCCATCTGTTGGTAGCTGCAAGAAAACCTTTAGCATGAACCTCACGATACCTTCGTCAGTAGTGTCACCTAGGAGGATAATCTACAACTACGTGTTGAAAGTTTACCCACCTGTTTGTTCCAGCATGCAGCTAAAGCAAATTGTCGCAATAGAATAAAAGCAGCGTTTTCACTTGTAAGAGAGAAAATGATTAGCTTACTGTTATAGAATTACGAACAATTAAATTATGGCTTTAACAATAACGCAGTGAATTCAATCGTAACTCTTCAAAGAATAACAAGTAATGAATCAAGCGTAAATAATTAAGTTTTTTAATGTTAACTTCGGACGAACCCTCATCATAGTTACGATTGAAATGCAATAAAAATCATTTTTGTAGCGATAAAGTGAATGGGTATTGTTAGCAATACTGAGAATTAAAAAACAAAGAAAAAAAAACGAGATTTTGGAGAAATGTAAAGCCAAAATTGGAAAGAGTGCAAGTAAAGTTTTGCAGGGTTTTGCAAGTATAGATTATTAACCGTAAAAATTTAAGTTGGGGTTTGGTCGAAAACTTCGGGACGTGACATCCCTCATTGAATCGGGGGACTGGGAGAATCCCTGAAGATAATAGTGAAAAAATCGAGATATTTGACTGCGGAGTTTATTACGTCATAATTTGCTGCTTCAAAACATAGATTGTATTTGTTATTAGTAAGTTTCAACTAGTAAAGATATCCACTTAAAAATGTCTAAAGTATACCAGGTGCGTAAATATGAAACAGGAATTTATGTACATAAAAGACACATTAATTGCATGACATTGCTAAGAACTATTTTATTCGAAGTATTTGCAATAGCCAGCGATACATTTCTGCCATCGTTCTGGCAATGTGTGGATGCCAGACCAAGAAAACTGTGCCTCTTGTGCTGCAAACTAGTCATCAAGCCATTTTCCTAAGATGTGAAGCGCTGGTCAGCAAGTGCGTGTCCCATGGGTGCAAATAAGTGAAAATCGGAAGGCGCCAAGTCTGGTGAGTAAGCCGCATGCGGAAGGATTTCCCAGCCAAACGTCGCAATCGTTTCCTTGACCGGTTTTGCTGTGTGGCAGGGTGCATTATCGTGAAGCACAATCACTTTATGTTGTCTTTGGTCATATTCTGGTCGTTTTTCACGCAAAGCTTGATGCAAATCGATCATTTGCTGCCGGTAACGTTGGGTATTATCGGTTTCGCCAGGTTTCAGCAGTTCCTAATAGATCACTTCCTTCTGATTCCACCAAACACAAAGCATTGTCTTCCGTCCATAGCGATTTGGTCTTGCAGTCGATGTCGCCGGTTCTCCTGGAGTTACCCATGATCTTTTACGCTTAGGATTCTCGAAATAGATCCACTTTTCGTCACCAGTCACACTTCGAAGGAGAAATGATTTCCTTTTGTACCTGGCGAGCAGAATTTTTCAAGTGGTATTTCGGTTTTCCTGCTGTTGTTCAGTCAATGCATGTGGAACCCATTTTCTCACCTTCCGAATCTTGCCCATGGTTTTTAAACGTATGGAAATTGCTTCTCGTGTCACATTTAATTGATCCGCGAGTTGTTGCGTTTGAGCGTCATCCTCATCCAACAAAGCTTGCAATTCTCTGTCTGCACACTTTTTTGGTGTTCTTCCACGTTCTTCGTTTCTTACGTCAAAATCGCCACTTTTAAATTTTGTAAACCACGCATAGCACTGTGACTTAACAAGAGCATGATCACCGTAAGCTTCGACAAGCATGAGATGCGATTCTGCAGCAGTTTTCTTCAAATGGTAACAAAAGAAATCAATGCTGTCCGCACATCGTAGTTTGTAGGTACAAATTGCGCCATGTTCAACGCTATTAAACACTACACTATGACATGAAACTTGTCTGGTTGTGAGTTGCAAATCGTTATCAGCAGTCGAAACAAGCAAGTGGCGCCAAGGACGCAGTTTTACGGTAACCACAGTGATAGCTAACGCTTTCTATGCACAAATTCCGGTTTCATATTTACACACCTGATATAGGTCAGAGATCTTGCCAGGATTCTGAATTTGAGGGAGGGCGTAAAGCCAAAATTTGAAAGTAGAGTTTTGCATCATTTCTATTGATTTTTAACCTTGAAAACTTTTAAGTTGGTGAGGGGGTTGGGGCTCAAGAATTTTTAAGTTGGGGCTCAAGAATTTTGGGGAGTGACACTACCCATTGCGGTTGTGGAAGAATTCTTGATGTAGGAGAAAGTTCATTAATTATATGTGTAGGAACAGAGGGCGGGAAAGGGGGAAATTCACTGGTAAATCATTACCTGTTTTCTTGTAGGGAGGGAAAACTTTTTCACAAAATATATAGAAAAAAACACAATTCTATTGTAAATACGTATTGCATCTCACGACGTTCGACTAAGAAAATTTCGGTGTACGGAAACTTTTGATAGGGTACAAGTGATGTTCTCGACATACTGACTGTATCAGTCCTGTCTAGTGAGTTCTATATACCTACTTAAAAATACTGGAGTGCTCGATATACATGCAGAAAAATGGTTTAATAAAAAATGACTACATGCATTTAATCACATCCCTTTTTAGTCAAAAATGACTAAACATTTTGTTATAATTGACTATTTGCATGTAGTCTCACCTAGTCAAATTTGAATAATGGTTCCAGTCACAGGTAATGTAGGCTTCTATTCTTTTTAATTGGTGCGGCTTGGCATTTCAAGCAAACAAAAACTTTTAAAAAAAATCAAAGAAAAATACAAAGTTACTGCAAAGGCACCAACCTTGACCTTTATAATGAGTTCTTGATGATAATTTTGATGATGACCCTTGATTACAACACAGACAGCGAGCTTCACATCTCAACTACAAGCTAAATTAGTCATCAATTTAACCGATTATAAGCAAATATTTTTAATTTTCAACCGGATTCAAGAACAACTTTTTTTTTAGCTTCACCAACGAAATATTGTTTTCTGACCAAGTAAAGAATGTGTTGAGTAAAGATTATTGAAGTTCATTCACTAACAATTTCTCTTATATTATTAGGTCATCAATGTATCAACATCCGCTGTGAGATCAGCAAACAACATTACGATGGTAACGGGATATCTAATGCAATCGAGAAATTATAAAAATCGATTGATCGAAAGAGGTGTTAGAAAAGAATTGAAAGACTTTTAAAAGGATTCTGAAACAGTAGAAAGGATTTACTGAAGCTCTTATTTGTTCAGTCCTTTCAAGCAGTTAGAATCCGTCTACTAGACACCTCAGCTCTAAAGCTAAAATCAGGTATGTCCATGTAAGCCACGTTTTCTTTGTTCCATTTCTTCTTGAATCCATCAACCACTTATGATCACATATTTCAATGCTGATCAGTAGAATGTTTGTTAATGAATGTTTATAGCAGTGAAATATCAACTAAAAATTCCAGTGTCAGTAACCCTTCATGAATGTAAGTGCTTGCAGAGTTCCTAAGCTTAAACTGAAATCCAGGATTTTTTACAGTTCATTTCTCAAACATCAAGTTTGAACGTCTAGGCTACCAAACTATATTTCGATGCTAACTCTCTCTACAAATTTAATGTTTGTTGCTCGTGTGACGGCTTCAAGCCTTAATTTATCAATTTCGAAATATACGAATTAACGAAGGATAGAACTGCCAAGAATTCATTGATAAATCTATCTGATCTAGATCCGTTTTAGAACCATTCAGAAATGGTTCCCAAAAGATCATGTTGAGTTAAGTCTAGTAAGACTTAGGGGAAACCTCAAACGTAGTCTGTGTGGGCAAGTATTGTAAATAACCTCAAGAAAGCGATATATTGATTTTGAACAAGGAAAAATGTTCCTATTTTGTAATTATATGCCCACACGTATCTTGTTTCTAAATCATTCGCTTATTGTATTTCTGTTATCCAATGTTGTATTCGATATTTTGTATTAAAACTACACTTAAGCTTTACGATACTATGGCAGCATCAGAAGAAGAGCTTCAAGTTACGATGGAGAGGATTGTAAGAGTTAAAAAATTGAAGATAAACAAATTAAGAAAAACACAGGAAAATAAACATGGATATGAACATAAACACAGCAAATATAGGAAAAATAAGTGAAGTGAAGATAAAAAAAGGAAATACGAACATAGAACTGATGATAAACATATCAAGATAAAGAAACAACTGATGATAAACATAGCAAGATAAACATAGAAATGATGATAAACATAGCAAGATAAACATAGAAATGGTGATAAACATATTAAGATAAAGATAGAAATGATGATAAACATATCAAGATAATCATAGAAACTATGATAAACATATCAAGATAATCATAGAAACTATGATAAACATAGCAAGATAATAATTGAAATGATGATAAACATATGAAGATAATCATAGAATCTATGATAAACATAGCAAGATAATAATAGAAATGATGATAAAAATAGCAAGATAATAATTGAAATGATGATAAACATATGAAGATAATCATAGAATCTATGATAAACATAGCAAGATAATAATAGAAATGATGATAAACATATCAAGATAATCATAGAAACTATGATAAACATAGCAAGATAATCATAGAAATGATGATAATCATATCA